>WNGS01130200.1:32093-57900 GCA_020271785.1 Procambarus virginalis
CACTTAGAAAAGTATGTGTGACTGTTTTAAAGTAGTAGGTGCTTACTTTCAATGTCTCTAAGACTGAAGGCTTGACAATATTAATTTTTGCACCTGAATCAAAGAAAAACTTTTAAAACTCACCATGTACAATGGCTGATACAAGGGGACCATCACTTGAGACTGACAAGTTACTACTTTTGACTTATGTTGTCTGGGATATCTGCGTCTTGTCTGGGTTAAATGTACTGTGGTTCCGTCAACATCTACAACTGGTCTAGAGTCAGTGCCTCCCTCTTTCAGTGTCCAAATCCATCTGTTTTGGGTAGCTACTGAATACACAGGAGGGCATTAGGATTGGCTAGCTTGAATTGGTTCGGATGGCCTTGGGGTTTTCCGACGACATGGAGTGACATTCTGAACTCCAGCATTCTGCGACTGAGTATTATAATTTGAAGTTGCATTATAGTTGGGCTGGGAGTTGTAATTACGAGGGTTCTGATAATGTCTTGGACGCTGTGAGCCTCGCCAAGACTGACCGTGGGAGTTACGAGGTGGAGATGCCCTTTGCCTAGCTCTACAATCCGCAGTGTGGTGACCGACTTGCTTATGGTACTTGCAATATGGTAGCCTAGATGATTAGATTGACGAGGGACCGAGAGAATTGTCTAGGAGGTGATGATCTAGTGCGGACCAACAGTCCCTTGCGATGTGGTTACTTTTACCACAATGCCAACATGAGGAAGCGGATGGTTGTGGACTATGGCGTTTCGGCAATTTATGAGGCGGCGAATTTGAATTTGACTGGGGGCTACGAGCATGGGTGCGGTTCTGCGACCAAGAGTTTTGAGAATTTGTGGAAGGCTGCTGAGAGCTTGTTACTACATTTACAGTATCAGAGGGTGGCAACAGTTGAGCACTTCGGGGAGCTAGTTTATCAGCGGCATTGTTAATGGCTTCAAATACTTCACCAATTTCATGTTTAACACCAAAATTTTGTTGCTCAACGATTGGCTTAGTATGCTCGGGGCAAAATGCATTAGAGTACCAAACGCTATCATTTTAGCCATAGACTCAGGGGACAGATATTGTCTTTATCTAACCAAGTCGATTATTCATAGCCGAAACGAGGGCATAAAGATACTGATTGAGACGGCTAGTAAATGCATTAAACGACTCACCAGGCTGCATGGTGGCATTGGCAATTTTCTTGACTAACCTATATGGGTCAAGGTCTCCTTTATTAACAAAGTGACGGCGAAAGAAATCTTTAAATTCAGACCAAGATGGAGGCTAACAATGGCTTTCTCATCAACAACGAAACGTGCATCACCTGGTTGTGTCTACAGCTGAACGTGCAATTGCCAAGTATTCGGCATCGGTAGGCTTAGAAAAACGTGCAACTGTTTTCGCTTCAACCTTACTAAACCAAGATTCTAAAGGCGCGATTCACCAGCAAAAAGAGGAATAGCCATTTCCTGAGCTGATCTCTGGCCATTGGGATGAGCAATTGCTCCTGTTGAGTCTGAGGGAGTTTCAACAGTGGTAGGCATTGTTACAGCCGTGGAATTAATATTTGAACGCAGATTATAATAAGTGCACCTGGCATCAGATATAGTATACACAAAAATAAACACTCAAAAAAATATCAACTTTGCTAAAGTAAAAAAATTGGCAGAAATAAAATTATTAAATTGGGCTAGGCAAGAAAATAATTAAGAACAAGCAAATTGTGAATTAATTTTAGCAATCTTTCATTAAAAATGACTGGAATTAAATGTATGTAAATTAATTAAACCAGACTAAGCACAGTATTTAGAATAAAAACTGGAAAATGCAATTGCAAAATTTCATTAAAAAGATTCAACACAACAAGTGGCAATGCATGAAAAATGGATTTAGCAAAAACAAATTGCACACAGGCACATGGGTAACATGCTATGATAAAAGTGTAAAATAAAATGCGTAAAGGATTATTTCAAAGTTAGGTCTGGAGAAATATCAGAATTTTTCTATGTTCAATTGTCTATGGAAATCTCAAAAACAATTTCTATTATGCAAAATAAACTGCTAGAACAATTATTTCTTACTTCTCTAGAATTTGAGTTCACTAATGACAGCATTAACAATTAATGAATAATGGAATCAATGCAGGAAATATTGAAATGACTCAGAAACTGTGAGAATGGAGAACTGGATCAGCTCCAATATTTAGCAAGTCACTGAATGGTTAATTCACAGGATATTATGGATATTATTATGTAAGTCACTTTATAGAACTTGGCACATTGTTCTCAACTAACAATTACTTATCTCAGGGTTGCAATTCATGAGAATCACCAGTAGCCAAAATTGGAGGAACGTCGTGAAGATCTGAAGAGGCACATGTGAGGTGTGTTTAAAAACTGGTACGATGGCAACGCTCCTAGTGGCAGTTGCGCGAAGCTCGGGAGACCCCACACTAGATTGATGTTGGAGCGCGAAGATAAATTCTGAGATGACGATATTGTGTCGATGGCCGTGGAGGAAACGCGATTTGCCAGGCCGAAGTTCACACAAAATGATGTAGCAGGGGCTGGTGGCGATGTGGCGAGGCGTCGATGTGGCAACGTGGCGAGGCGTGTGGTGTGGCGACACTTAGTCAAACAATTGCAGTCCGCCAATATTCTCAAGGAACAATAAAACACACGCTGATCAGTTGATGTGATAATGACTGACGACGATTGCAGTAGCTTGAGCACTCACAAAGCTTGAGATGGTGGTAGGTGGTGGAGTAGGTGGCTTGCACGTGGCGCGCGATTTTCAAATGGCTGGCGCGGGAATCTTCCCTTCCCACTGTTGAATTTGCGTTCAAACAGGAAATTATTGACCCTTACTTCTGATACGTTGGTCTGGAGTAGTGGTGATGACAGGACCCCGGTCTGACACAATATTTGATGCGTGGGTGGCAGGATGGTGGCGTATGGAGGCGGCGGTTGCACGAGGCGATGCTGGTTATCTTGAATTTCCCAGAAAAAAATTTCTAGGTCCCACTGCTGCTACCAGTATTCTTTGCCTTGTGGGGATTGAATATTATACACCGTAGTCGTTGTATTTATTGACTGAGACAAACAGATATATATCTGGCCAGCCGAGGTCCTCACTACTGTGGGTCTGTGGAGATACTGACTACCGCAAGCATGGCTGGAGACTGTGAATGTGACATGACGTCAGAGGCCTACTCGCCTGTGATTGGTATGTTCCAACTGGCGGGGATTTGAATATAACACCGCTCGGACACGCTACCAAGTCGACGTCCCTTGTCGACAAGCTCTGGCTAGCTATATAGTTACAATAATACTGAAAGGACCTCGGTGGCATTCAATAATGGCTTACATGTGAAAATTGCATAATAAACATTGAAAGAAGATCAGGTGTACGTAATACTAACATCTTGCATATGCACCAAAAAAAAATTTTGAACATAATAGGTGAAAATCATGGTAACAATGCTTTGATTCAACCTTAGTATGAAGAACATGTGTATGTCTACTTGTCAGATATGAACAATACAACTCAGGGTATTGCCTAAAAAAATTATTAACATGTGTCAATGGCATGTGCTTGAAACAATACAAAATTAAACAATTATTACATTACTGAACAAAATTCTGACCTAACAACCACAAATGAATTTTAAGATTAGATAATGATTTTTTTTTCTTTTTTTTCCAATGTACAATATATATATTTACAAGACCAATGTACAATATATTTAATTTGCAATATATTTACAAGTTATATACAAGACCTGGAACAAGAATTTTATGTGGGCTTCAGGAGACAGGTTTGGTGTGATATCAACTCCTAGATCTTTCTCTCTGTTCGTTTCATTAAGTACTTCACCTCCTATTCTGTATCCTGTGTCTGGCCTCCTATTTCCACTGCCTAGTTTCATTACTTTGCATTTACTCGGGTTGAACTTCAACAGCCATTTGTTGGACCATTCACTCAGTCTGTCTAGGTCATCCTGTAGCCTCCTACTATCGTCCTCCGTTTCAATCCTCCTCATAATTTTTGCATCATCGGCAAACATTGAGAGAAACGATTCTATACCCTCTGGGAGATCATTTACATATATCAGAAACAGTATAGGTCCAAGGACTGACCCCTGCGGGACTCCCCTCGTAACGTCTCGCCAATCTGAGACCTCACCCCTCACACTGACTCGTTGTCTCCTGTTGCTTAGGTACTCCTGTATCCAACGGAGTACCTTCCCTTTCACTCCAGCCTGCATCTCCAGCTTTTTCACTAGCCTCTTGTGTGGCACTGTATCAAAGGCTTTCCGACAATCCAAAAATATGCAGTCTGCCCACCCTTCTCTCTCTTGCCTTATTTTTGTTGCCTGGTCGTAGAATTCAAGTAACCCTGTGAGGCAGGACCTGCCATCCCTGAATCCATGTTGATGCTGTGTTACAAAGTTCTTTCGCTCCAGGTGCTCCACTAGCTTTCTTCGCACAATCTTCTCCATCAGCTTGCATGGTATGCAGGTTAGGGACACTGGCCTGTAGTTCAGTGCCTCCTGTCTATCCCCTTTCTTGTATATCGGGACTACGTTAGCTGCTTTCCAAATTTCTGGCAGTTCCCCTGTTGCCAGTGATTTGTTATACACTATGGAGAGTGGGAGGCACAGTGCTTCTGCTCCTTCCTTTAGTTTCCAAGGGGAGATTCCATCTGGGCCTATAGCCTTTGTCACATCCAACTCTAGTAAACACTTCCTTACTTCCCCGCTGGTAATCTCAAACTCTTCCAGTGGTGCCTGGTTAGCTATTCCCTCTCTCTTATCTCTGGGATTTCTCCTTGCTCTAAGGTGAAGACCTCTTGGAATTTCTTATTCAGTTCCTCACACACTTCCTTGTCGTTTGTAGTGAATCCTTCTGCCCCTATCCTTAATTTCATAACCTGCTCTTTTACTGTTGTTTTTCTCCTGATGTGGCTATGCAGCAATTTAGGCAGCAATGTGTGTGTGTGTGTGTGTGTGTGTGTGTGTGTGTGTGTGTGTGTGTGTATCCTGACACACTATTCACATCATTAGGGCTGCTGGAGCTTGACTGAGGCCACAGTTTGCCCTGCTAGGAGTGTTCCCAGGAGCGTATTTGCTCACGAAATTAGCTACATCAACTTCTTTTCTGTCGCAATCTTCATTTTATTGTATGCAGAAGATGGCGAAATTGATGTCCAAATTCCCTGCAAAAAAAAACGTAACTGTCCCTATTTTCCGCTTGTTACATCTTGTAATAAAGTTGTTACGTCTTGGTGTAACGTTTTTATGACCAATTAAAACGTTGTTACAACTTGTTATATTGGTTATAACAACTGGTTAGGAGTTGTTAAAACTTGTTCCAATGTGGTAGCTTCGTCGTGTGTTTGCGGGTTACTTAACCCCACACCAGGAGATGACTAGTCAACGACGTTTCGGTCCGTCCTTGACCATTGGGACAACCGACTTGATAATGGTCAAGGACCGACCGAAACGTCTAGTGAGTGATTTAGTCATCTTATCTTCAGCCACGTTATTGAGACTCATCGCCTGCACGCCGAAGTTGATCAATATTACAATACCAGTGTATTGACCACTTCACATTATGAATAGGTGCCGGTGGCCACTGTTACAACTGCCTGGTGATGGTTGTACATTAACTTCCCATAGATGTTAGGATACCACAAGTGTTACCACACCAGCTACCACAACTATTACCACAAGTGTTACCAAACCTGCTACCACAACTATTACCACAAGTGTCACCACACCTGCTACAACGACTATTACCACAAGTGTTACCAAACCTGCTACCACAAGTGTTACCAAACCTGCTACCACAAATATTACCACCAGTATTAATACACTTGTGGTTACTTGCCATCAACTGACGGTAGGCTACGCAGTATATAGTGAAAAAAGGTGTATGCTGTAACAGAAGATTCGGAGAGGTAACAGTGATATAATAATTATGATAAAACTAGCTGTAACCGGCCACGCATTGCCGTGGCTTAGCAACGCATGTGCGTTGCTAAGCCACAGCAAACTTTGGTGAAGGAGGAATGTCCCCCAGTCCTCCTCCATCATTCCCACCTCCCCCGTCCTCTCATCCTGCCAACCATTCCCCACTCAGACGTCCCCTCGTCCTCCCAACCATTTCCCACTCCCTCGTCCAATGCATTCCCAAATGATCTGATGTTCCTTTCAGAAAATTGAGAACATCAAATGATCTGATGTTCCCTTCAGAAAATTGAGAACATCAAATGATCTGATATTCCCATCACTGAAAAATAAGAAGAACAGTTAAAAAAAGAAATGAAAAAATAAGCAAATATACCATACTCATGAAATGAACGGTGTGGTAAACAACACAGCTCAATTCCAATGCAATGACACACAAAACAATTAAATCAAAATGAAAATGAATCAAAAGCTATGAAAGTTCAATGCACTGAGGAACATTAAAATTGAATTGTAACATATAATGTTATATATAGCGTGTGTTGCTCTTACGTTCGACAGATGGTGCTGTTTTTCAAAAAAAGCATGTTTTACCTGTCACAGATGTGACACAACAAAATGAACGGTATGGGAAACCACACAGCCCAATTCCAACGCAATGTGACACAACATAATTAAATCAAAATGAAAATAAATCGAAATTTATAAAAATTAAATTTATCAATGCAATCAGAAACATTGAAATGGAATTGTAACATATTTAGAATAGCGTGTGCTGCTATTACGTGCATCAGATGGCACTGTTTTTCAAGAAAAGCATAGTTTTACTTGTCAGAGGTGTGGCATCTATACTTATATTCATGAAATGAATGTTATGGTAAACAACACAGCTCAATTCCAATGCAATACGACACAAAATAATTAAATCAAAATGAAAATAAATCGAAATCTATGAAAATTAAATTTATCAATGTAATCGGAAACATTGAAATGGAATCGTAACATATTTAGTATAGCGTGTGTGTTGCAATTACGTGCAACAGATGGCGCTGTTTAAAAAAAAGTTTGTTTTTACATGTCACAGGTGTGGCGTCTATATAGTAGGGATATAAAAATACGTGCCTATTTGAATGTAACGTTTTGCCAAAATTTCAAAGCAATCAGTGAAGAACTTTCGGAGATTACAGCGTGTGCTGCTCTTACGTCCAAGAGATGGCACTGTTAATAATAAAATGTGTTTTCCTGTCACAGGTGAGGCATGTAGGTAAGTATATAAAAAGACGCGCCTATTCGAATGTAACGTTGAGTAAGACTTTCAAAGCAATCGGTAAAGTGGATTCGAAGATTTCCCTCACATGAAAAACACATGAAAAATACAGTTTTAAAAAAATGCATGTTTTTTCCCGTCACAGACAAGCCATCTATATAATATGTATATACAAACCCGCTCGGATGCGAATGGAACGTTGTGTGAAAATTTCAAAGCAATCGGTGAAGAACTTTCGGAGATTAGCGATTATGCACAAACGAACATTTACATTTTTATTTATATAGATGCAAGCGTGGGCAACACACACACACTCACGCTTGGGGTCCAGGGTTCGAGTCTCCTAGAGCCTTGGTGAAGGGAACGGAGTAGTTATGATGATAATAAGGGACGCCCTAAGGCTAGTGGAGAGAAACTGAGCTACAACGTGGCCGAAATATGTATGTACAGAACGATGGCAGTTGTCTAAGACGGACAAGACATCTGGAAGATCTAACGATGAGTCACAATAACGGGGCTGAAGATATGAAGACCAAACCACATACCAGATGACGAGGAAACGACGACGTTTCGGTCCGTCCTGGACCATTATCAAGACACGACTTCATATGATGATCATACTGCATAGGATCAATTCTTTAGTATGACTGCCGAGTTCCTTGTCCGAAACTCTGGAAGGAACGAAAGATGGTCCAGGACGGACCGAAACGTCGTCGTTTCTTCATCTTCTGACGTGTGGTTTGGTCACCACCTGCCAACAGTGTTCTCAGCACCCTTCTCTCTCCAATACGTAAATACCACGATAAAACAAAGGTGTTGTTTACAAAACAGTTTTAAAGGCTTTTCTTTATCATTGACGTAAACAATCGACAATCATCCACTACGATTCACATCAACTGATCTGAACTCAGGAGAACAGATAAGGTTACTAATTGCCAGAAGCTTATTAATACAAGCGAGAGATGCCAGCACTTGGTCTCATGCCTGGGTCGAGCGGGTCTGACGCTAAGCCAGTTACTGAACCAGTCTACAGTGAGAGCAAGATAATAGCTTAATAGTCTTCTGTCTATTATGATGACTTCACGGATGATTACTGTCTTCCGTTCTTCCGTGATCTCTTACTACGGTGGCGACTGTTCCTTGGTGACTGATCTCTTGGTGACTGTTCCTTGGTGACTGATCTCTTGGTGACTGTTCCTTGGTGACTGATCCTTGGTGACTGTTCCTTGGTGACCGATCTCTTGGTGACTGTTCCTTGGTGACTGATCTCTTGGTGACTGTTCCTTGGTGACTGATCCTTGGTGACTGTTCCTTGGTGACTGATCCTTGGTGACTGATCCTTGGTGACTGATCCTTGGTGACTGATCCTTGGTGACTGATCCTTGGTGACTGATCCTTGGTGACTGATCTCTTGGTGACTGTTCCTTGGTGACTGATCCTTGGTGACTGATCCTTGGTGACTGTTCTCTTAGTGATTGCTCTCTTGGTGACTGCTCTCTTAGTGACTGCTCTCTTGGTGACTGCTCACTTGGTGACTGCTCTCTTGGTGACTGCTCTCTTGGTGGCTGCTCACTTGGTGACTGTTCCTTGGTGACTATTTCTTGGTGATTGATCCTTTGTGACTGCTCTCTTGGTGACTGCACTCTTTGTGACTGATCCTTGGTGACTGCTCTCTTGGTGACTGATCCTTGGTGACTGAACTTTGTTGACTGATCCTTGGTGACTGAACTTTGTTGACTGATCCTTGGTGACTGATTCTTGGTGACTGATCCTTGGTGACTGATCCTTGGTGACTGAACTTTGTTGACTGATCCTTGGTGACTGAACTTTGTTGACTGATCCTTGGTGACTGAACTTTGTTGACTGATCCTTGGTGACTGAACTTTGTTGACTGATCCTTGGTGACTGAACTTTGTTGACTGATCCTTGGTGACTGATCCTTGGTGACTGATCCTTGGTGACTGATCCTTGGTGACTGAACTTTGTTGACTGATCCTTGGTGACTGAACTTTGTTGACTGATCCTTGGTGACTGATCCTTAGTGACCGATCCTTGGTGACTGCTCCTTGGTGACTGCTCTGTTGGTGACTGCTCCTTGGTGACTGCTTCTTTGTAAGTTTTGTCCAGGGAGACTTTGGTTCTGAATCCCACCAGTCCTCTCAGGAAAAGCTCTCAGGAAAAAGACTTCCCAACCGTGTATTTGAAAAGGCTGGAATAGCTCTATCTCCTGAATGACTAGACTCTGGCAACCAGCGTACAGTTACACAAGGCTGAACGCTTCCCAGTTCAACTCGTCTTCATAAAACGTGCACATAAAAGCGAATCATCAATTCCCGTCATGTTTATCACTATCTCGGGCACAAAGAGCAACTCCTGAATTCACTGTGTCTAGTTTTGCTTTCGAACTTCAATTTTTTCTCTAAATTTTTAATTGATGAAAACCTTAGATATTTAGCCAAATAATGTTTTTAATATTATGAAGGGGTTTATTTAAAAATAATCCTTGGTGAGTGACTGCTCTCTTGGTGGCAAGATACGGAAGTTAATTCTGTTATCTGCACAATATTATTAATTTTGTGTATAGATTTTTCGATGATAATGTCAAACTGATGTTTTGGTTCTGGGATCTTGCCACTGAAACAGACATTGGGGTGACACTCTACCATTTCTTTCACCCGTCCCATCCCAAATCGTAATCCTGACCCTTTCCAAGTGCTATTAGTCGAAATGGCTTGGCGCTTTGTCCTGATAGCTCTTTTCCTTAAGGGATATATTAAAAGGAAGGTATACCTCGCTTCTTGGTGCATATCCTCAGAGTTTACTTAGATCCAGAACTATGAGCAGGGCTAGAGTATATATGCTGGTATACCTGCTGGGTGGCCTTAAACCCAATACCAAATCAACTCTTTTATAATGTTTAGACATTAAGAAAATTAAGAACATGTGCAACTCAGTATATACAGGAATCTCACTCTATACGACTATGAAGATTAAGAAGCTTCATCATTATATACATTTTGCATTAATACATACATGAAGGCACCCAGGGGTGATCCAGTAATGAGTAAGTCAGCTACATTTCACTAAGAATGGCGTTCCTGATGACCTTGTTTGATGTCTTGATGGGCAAACTTCCCTCCTCCGGCGAAGCAATGTAAGCCTACACGACAGGACTCTAAATATGACTCTGCTCGAAGCACCTTGCAGCGATGGTTGGGCAATTAAGTAAATGTGTGATATAAATATCGCACATTCAACTCACAACGGCTTATATTTCAGTCTTTAGCAAAGATTAATTTAGATTCTTCAGCTTCAGAGCATTTGACAAAGCTTAAGCAAAATGAAATGTTTCATAACGTTCAGTAAAGCTTAAACCACCTGTATCGTAGAAGTTTGTAGTAAATGGTTTTTTAGAATATCTCATCTGGAGTAACAAAAAATAAAGTCACGAGGGTCAAGAATAATTTTGCTTTGCTTTATAAAGTACACGAGCGATATAAAGTGGTCCCCAACGTGTACTATAAACACGAGAAGCGTCCACTCACAACGCTTGTCCGACAGCCAGATTGAATTCCTTTCAACTTGTCGTTGACTTCCCCTCTTCCTCTCTGATTAACTTCCACCCTCGTTCTCTTTCACCTCCCACTAGCATTATATTAATATTAGGACCTTTTTTTATTAAAAACTATAGGCAATATATATTCCATGTATTCACTTTTTTAAGAAAAAATAACTATTCACAAGGTATATGATCATATGATAAAAAGACACGAAGTAAAAACATACATACTTACATACATACGTATGTATGTATGTATACATATGTGTATACAGGGAGCCGGTGGCCGAGCGGACAGCACGCTGGGCACGTGATCCTGTGGTCCCAGTTCGATCCCGGGCGCCGGCGAGAAACTATGGGCAGAGTTTCTTTCACCCTATGCCCCTGTTACCTAGCAGTAAATACGTACCTGGGAGTTAATTAGCTGTCACGGGCTGCTTCCTGGTGTGTGTATGTGTGTACTCACCTATATGTACTCACCTATATGTGTCTGCAGGATCGAGCATTGACTCTTGGATCCCGCCTTTCGAGCATCAGTTGTTTACAGCAATGACTCCTGTCCCATTTCCCTATCATACCTGGTTTTAAAATTATGAATAGTATTTGCTTCCACAACCTGTTCCTTGAGTGCATTCCATTTTCCCACTACTCTCACGCTAAAAGAAAACTTCCTAACATCTCTGTGACTCATCTGAGTTTCCAACTTCCATCCATGTCCCCTCGTTCTGTTACTATTCCGTGTGAACATTTCGTCTATGTCCACTCTGTCAATCCCTCTGAGTATTTTATACGTTCCTATCATGTCCCCTCTCTCCCTTCTTCTTTCTAGTGTCGTAAGGCACAGTTCCCTCAGGCGCTCCTCATACCCCATCCCTCGTAGCTCAGGGACGAGTCTCGTTGCAAACCTCTGAACCTTTTCCAGTTTCATTATATGCTTCTTCAGATGGGGACTCCATGATGAGGCGGCATACTCTAAGACTGGCCTCACGTAGGCAGTGTAAAGCGCCCTAAATGCCTCCTTGCTTAGGTTTCTGAATGATGTTCTAACTTTTGCCAGTGTCGAGTACGCTGCTGTCGTTATCCTATTTATATGTGCCTCAGGAGATAGATTAGGTGTTACGTCCACACCCAGGTCTCTCTCGCGCGTCGTCACAGGTAGACTGTTCCCCTTCATTGTGTACTGACCCTTTGGTCTCCTATCTCCTAGTCCCATTTCCATAACTTTACATTTGCTCGTGTTGAATTCCAATAGCCATTTCTCTGACCATCTCTGCAACCTGTTCAGGTCTTCTTGGAGGATCCTGCAATCCTCATCTGTCACACTCTTCTCATCAACTTTGCGTCATCCGCAAACATCGACATGTAGGACTCTACACCCGTAAACATATCGTTAACATATACAAGAAATAGAATTGGTCCCAGTACCGATCCTTGTGGTACTCCACTTGTTACTGTTCGCCAGTCCGACTTCTCGCCCCTTACCGTAACTCTTTGGCTCCTTCCTGTTAGGTAGTTCCTTATCCATGCTAGGACCTTTCCCCTACCCCCGCCTGCCTCTCGAGTTTGAACAGCATCTCATGTGCGGTACTGTATCAAAGGCTTTTTTGGCAGTCCAGAAATATGCAGTCTGCCCAACCATCTCTGTCCTGTCTTATCCTCGTTATTTTATCATAGAATTCCAGAAGGTTTGTTAGGCACATTTCCCTGTCCAGAACCCATGTTGATGTTTTTCACAAACCTAACGTTCTCCAGGTGCGCAACAGTCGTACCTGTGTGTGGGTATGTTGTGTGTGTGTTTGTGTGTGTTGTGTGTGTGTGTGTGTGTGTGTGTGTGTGTGTGTGTGTGTGTGTGTGTGTGTGTGTGTGTACTCACCTAGTTGTGCTTGCGGGGGTTGAGCTTTGGCTCTTTGGTCCCGCCTCTCAACTGTCAATCAACTGGTGTACAGATTCCTGAGCCTATTGGGCTCTATCATATCTACACTTGAAGTTGTGTATGGAGTCAGCCTCACCACATCACTTCCTAATGCATTCCATTTGTCAACCACTCTGACACTAAAAAGTTCTTTCTAATATCTCTGTGGCTCATTTGGGCACTCAGTTTCCACCTGTGTCCCCTAGTGCGTGTGCCCCTTGTGTTAAATAGCCTGTCTTTATCTACCCTATCAATTCCCTTCAGAATCTTAAATGTGGTGATCATGTCCCCCCTAACTCTTCTGTCTTCCAGCGAAGTGAGGTTTAATTCCCGTAGTCTCTCCTCGTAGCTCATACCTCTCAGCTCGGGCACTAGTCTGGTGGCAAACCTTTGAACCTTTTCCAGTTTAGTCTTATCCTTGACTAGATATGGACTCCATGCTGGGGCTGCATACTCCAGGATGGCCTGACATATGTGGTATACAATTCTGATGATTCTTTACACAAGTTTCTGAATGCCGTTCGTATGTTGGCCAACCTGGCATATGCCGCTGATGTTATCCTCTTGATATGGCTGCAGGAGACAGGTCTGGCGTGATATCAACCCCAAGTCTTTTTCTTTCTCTGATTCCTGAAGAATTTCCTCTCCCAGATGATACCTTGTATCTGGCCTCCTGCTCCCTACACCTATCTTCATTACATTACATTTGGTTGGGTTAAACTCTAACAACCATTTGTTCGACCATTCCTTCAGCTTGTCTAGGTCTTCTTGAAGCCTCAAACAGTCCTCTTCTGTTTAATCCTTCTCATAATTTTGGCATCGTCCGCAAACATTGAGAGAAATGAATCGATACCCTCCGGAGATCATTTACATATATCAGAAACAAGATAGGACCGAGTACAGAGCCCTGTGGGACTCCACTGGTGACTTCACGCCAATCGGAGGTCTCACCCCCTTACCGTAACTCTCTGCTTCCTATTGCTTAGGTACTCCCTTATCCACTGGAGCACCTTACCAGCTACACCTGCCTGTCTCTCCAGCTTATGTACCAGCCTCTTATGCGGTACTGTGTCAAAGGCTTTCCGACAGTCCAAGAAAATGCAGTCCGCCCAGCCCTCTCTTTCTTGCTAATCTTTGTCACCTGATCGTAGAATTCTATCAAGCCTGTAAGGCAAGATTGCCCTCCCTGAACCCATGTTGGCGATTTGTCACGAAGTCTCTTCTCTCCAGATGTGTTACCAGGTTTTTTCTCACGATCTTCTCCATCACCTTGCATGGTATACAAGTCAAGAGGACACTGGCCTGTAGTTCAGTGCCTCTTGCCTGTCGCCCTTTTTGTATATTGGGACCACATTCGCCGTCTTCCATATTTCTGGTAGGTCTCCCGTCTCCAGTGACTTACTATACACTATGGAGAGTGGCAAGCAAAGTGCCTCTGCACACTCTTTCAGTATCCAAGGTGAGATCCCGTCTGGCCCAACAGCCTTCCTAACATCCAGATCCAGCAGGTGTCTCTTTACCCCTCCTCTCTCGTAATTTCGAACTCTTCCAAGGCCGCCTGGTTACCTCCCTTTCTCCTAGCACAGTGACCTCACCTTGTTCTATTGTGAAGACCTCCTGGAACCTCTTGTTGAGTTCTTCACACACCTCTTTGTCATTCTCTGTATACCTGTCCTCGCCTGTTCTAAGTTTCAATACCTGTTCTTTCACTGTTGTTTTCCTTCTGATGTGACTGTGGAGTAGCTTTGGTTCGGTCTTGACTTTGTTTTGCTATATCATTTTCAAAACTTTTCTCTGCTCTTCTCTCTCACCCTGACGTACTCATTCCTGGCTCTCTGGTATCTCTCTCTCTCTGCTTTCTGGTGTTTGTTATTCCGGNATATATATATATATTATATATGTATATATATATATGCAACCACCCATAGGTAATAGAAGCATTTATAGGGGAAATATGGAAGGGTGTACTTCTGTCTCAAGCGAGCAACTTAATATTTTCCGCCATCCGGCAAGAATTTTGTGGCTGGATTCAGTAATTCTGGCAAGACTACCCTCGTAGGAAATGTATGTGTTAAATACCACGGAAAATTCTCAAAAATTGTAGTGTCAACTGCAAATAATACAGAACATCCTCTTTCAAACATTCCCTCTCTGCGAAACAAGTTACTCTCTCCCAGGAGCTGATTAACCCATTAGAGTATAAAGATCCTTTTTCAATGAGTCAGTTTTGTATATAATTGATGACTTATACCTGGAAGCCATACAAAGTCCAATTATTGCCAATATCTTCACCCGAGGGAGACACAGTAATATTCTGTAATTCTAATTAGTCAAAATTTGTTTCCCCAGGGGAAATATGCCAGGACAATAACTCTGAATTGTTCCCATTATATATTAATGAAGCAGAGAGACATAACCCAACTTGAAATTTTAAGTGGCAGTTATATGGTCGAAAAACTATTAATAATTTCGTTGAAATATACCGTCGGGCAATATCCCAGAGAGAGTATGGCTTTATTGGTCGATCTGACAGTTCCTGAGCCATTGCAACTACGAACGAACATCGCCAATGAAGACCAGTGTGAAATTGTTTATCAAAAGTAATAATAAAAATGTCTCTAACGACACAGAAACGGTCAATTCTTACCACCATCTATAATGACATTTCCAGCTTGGGTGGTTTCACAGGATCAATTCAAAAATTGTATAAGGCCGCCAGACTTAAAGACTCCAACATCAGTATTGCAGATGTGAAGGAATTTCTTCGTGGAGAGCGATCTTTCACCTTACATAAGGGAAATTTAGTTAGGTTCCCCCGGCGGAAATATTAGCTCCTAAGCCCGTACCATAATTGCTTGTGACCTGGGGACTTTTGTAGTTTACAAAAATACAATAATGGTGTTAAATATATTTTAATTTGTGTTGATGTTTATTCCCCCTAATGCAGACTCAATCTTTAAAAACAAAAATTCGAGTGATGTGTTAGTCGCCCTAAGGAAGATATTAGAGGAAACTCCTCAGTTTCTCGGTGTAAGGCGGATATTCACTGACCGAGGTAGAGAATTTTACAACAGGTCAGTTCAAAATTATTTGAATAAGAAAAATATTAAACTATATAGTGTATTTTCGGAAATGAAATCTAGCATAGTGGAACGTGCCATCAAAACTCTAAAACATAAACTGTATCGTTATATGACCCAAGCTAATTCATTAAAATACATTCACATCCTACCGATGGCTGTAGATGTGTACAACAACACATTCCACAGGACACTGAAAATACTCCACTTGCCATTCATAAATTGCAAAATATTGAAGATATACGAAGACAGTTTAAGGTCATGTATTTAAACAATGACTCCCCCATAACTCCCATCAGTCCTCAGCTGCACCTTGGGCAGCATGTACGATTGGCTAAACGTAGGAATATATTTCACAAAGGCTTTTGGCCCCAAAATACAGAAGAAATATTTCTAGTGTCACATATTGACAGATCACATCCAATCCCATCCTATAAAATCAAAGATTTAAACAACGAGGTGGTCAGTGGTATGTCTTATGAGCAAGAATTGATCCCAACAACCCTTCCAGAGTATTTTCCTATAACGATATTACGGACTAGGAAAACATCGAAAGGACACAGAGAATATTTCGTCAAGTGGAGAGGGTACCCAGATTCTGCCAATAGCTGGAGAAATTGAATCAATTTGTGAAATTTTTGCCAATTTTCTGAAACGAAACATCCCGGTTTAACCACAAATAATTAATGGCTAACAGAGGTATCAGAATGACATTCGTTCTGTAGCTCGTAAGAAAACTCCTCTCTACAAAAAGAAAACATCCTAACCTCCAGACGAGGTGGTGCAATATTGGCAGCTCTGCTACCTTTGGCTGTATCATTAATTTCCTCCCTAATAGGTAATTACGTAAATAAGTAACGAGAGGAAAAAAATGGGAAAGGAATATTGTCTGGTACCACGATTCATTGCTGAAAAATATTTATTTAATAAAAACAAGAACACACCATCACCTCTTAATGAGGAAGGACTGTCCTCCCCCAGTGGAGAAAGTAAGTCCTTCTCTTTAAAAAACGAAAGCAATAGTGTTGGCGGTAGCTGTAACCACTCCAGCTGTGACTCTATCGATGGTGATGGGGGAGTGGGGGGAGTCGACGCTCTCTCCTCTCACCTGACAACAAGAAGATGTGACCAACGTTGCCACAAGACCTCCTCCAGACGGGCAGACTTACTCAGACGACCATTAAATGACATTGGTCCTACCGCCGCCGCGGGGCCGTCCTTTAAACAAAAAACGCGGCGCGAGCGGTGTGGCCGCGCTGACGTCATGAACCCCATGACGTCAGTAGTCCATTACCTGAGGGAGAAGAATCACTACACCCAATTCACTCTCTGGGTGATGATGATGAGTCATCATCTTCATCCCAGGGGGAGGAGGGGGAGGAAGACCCCACAACGGACCTGTGGGCGCGGAGGCGTCATCTGGTGGGGAAGTATTATAAAGGGGGGATGACTTACAATTTGACTATGTTTAACCCTACTGTACTTTGTTTAATATAATCTATAAAACATATGGCTTATTTCTTTTCCCCCTTTTTTAGTATATAATCTTAAAATAAAAAAAAAACACTTACAACAACTAGGAGGAGTGGGGTCCCCCCTTACAACACATTATGGGTGGGGACATTAATAAATTCTTTTGATTTTTAATACTCCTTAAATGCTCTTATATATATATATAGAAGGGTGAAGTCAAGGACATTAGGTGCAAGGAAGGGAACAGCCGTCCTCCCAAGGTCACCAAGTACGATATGGGTCTGAACATATATATATATATATATATATATATATATATATATATATATATATATATATATATATATATATATATATATATATATATATATATATAGTCCTGGAGGGAACGTTCAATCTTGAACGATTATATATACCCCTAAAATACTATATGTGTGTCAGGAGGGCGTTGACCCTCTTACGGTTCACTCAAGGCCACCCAGTACGAAGGAGGGTGGGGGACCCCACCTCTACTCAGACTAACCTGTTTTTTGTTACACCCGTCCCATAGAGGGAATGAGGAGGGGTGTGGCTGGCTCTCACCCGTGTTTATTATACAATAAATTCATTTTTTTTACTTAAATATACTGTCTTACTACTACTGTATAAATGAACATAACCATACCGCTATATACATCAGCTATATACATCAGTTATCTCGACCACTACTACCCTCCCCCCAGATGACCTAATATGGAGTGGCACTATGTGGCACCCCGCTTCTGATTTTCCTTATCTGATTTCTATACAAGGAGTGGGATGGGAAGACTGTATAAATGAACATATCCATACCGCTATATACATCAGTTATCTCGACCACTTCTACCCTCCCCCCAGATGACCTAATATGGAGTGGCACTATGTGGCACCCCGCTTCTGATTTCCTTATCTGATTTCCATACATGGAGTGGTATGGGAAGGCTCGGATTCCACTACTTACACACACTGCAACAGGATATTACAGTATTACGATTCTCATTTATACGGTAAATAATTTCCATTAAAATATTCTACCAAATCAAATTACATTACTGATCATTAGATTAAGCATGTATGGTGGAAATACCAGAGGAAATAATCTATTTTTACTTTGTATCAATGCCAGGCAATTCATAAGTTGCTCATAAAGGATATAAACAGGAAGCAAAACAGGTTATAATCGATCATTGGTGTCTAACACAAGAATGTAAACAGTGTATTGATGATGCTGCGTCTCCTTCAAGACTTGGGCTTCAGAACCTCGCGGTGTTAAGGCAGTAAACTTTAGCTGAGTATCGTTATGCACCTGTCGTGATAACACCTGTTTTAACACCTGTTATAATATTACCTATTATAACACTACCTGTTGTAACAATAACTGTTATAACAGCACCTGTTTTAACACCTGTTTTAATAATACCTATTATAACACCACCTGTTGTAACAATACTTGTTATAACAGCACCTGTTTTAACACCTGTTATAATAACACCTATTATAACACTACCTGTTGTAACAATAACTGTTATAACAGCACCTGTTTTAACACCTGTTTTAATAATACCTATTATAACACTACCTGTTGTAACAATAACTGTTATAACAGCACCTGTTTTAACAGCATCTGTTGAAACAATAACTGTTATAACAGCACCTGTTTTAATCTAACGAAGGACAGGAGTTCAGTAGCAGCATCTGTCAAGCGAGTTTTAAAGGAGTTTGCAACAGCTCTATTGTGGCGCACATCGCGAGGACAGGAAAGTTTTCCAATCTTCTCCTTGCCTGAGAGGACGCCAACAGCCAGAGCGGCCACCTTGCATGAGAGGACGCCTCAGTCAGAGCGGCCACCTTGCCTGAGAGGACGCCTCAGCCAGAGCGGCCACCTTGCATGAGAGGACGCCTCAGTCAGAGCGGCCACCTTGCCTGAGAGGACGCCTCAGCCAGAGCGGCCACCTTGCATGAGAGGACGCCTCAGTCAGAGCGGCCACCTTGCCTGAGAGGACGCCTCAGCCAGAGCGGCCACCTTGCCTGAGAGGACGCCAACAGCCAGAGCGGCCACCTTGCCTGAGAGGACGCCAACAGCCAGAGCGGCCACCTTGCCTGAGAGGACGCCAACAGCCAGAGCGGCCACCTTGCCTGAGAGGACGCCAACAGCCAGAGCGGCCACCTTGCCTGAGAGGACGCCTTAGCCAGAGCGACCACCTTGCCTGAGAGGACGCCAACAGCCAGAGCGGCCACCTTTCCTGAGAGGACGCCTTAGCCAGAGCGGCCACCTTGCCTGAGAGGACACCTCAGCCAGAGCGGCCACCTTGCCTGAGAGGACGCCTACAGCCAGAGCGGCCACCTTGCCTGAGAGGACGCCAGCAGCCAGAGCGGCCACCTTGCCTGAAAGGACGCCTTAACCAGAGCGGCCACCTTGCCTGAGAGGACGCCAACAGCCAGAGCGGCCACCTTGCATGAGAGGACGCCTCAGTCAGAGCGGCCACCTTGCCTGAGAGGACGCCTCAGCCAGAGCGGCCACCTTGCCTGAGAGGACGCCAACAGCCAGAGCGGCCACCTTACCTGAGAGGACACCTCAGCCAGAGCGGCCACCTTGCCTGAGAGGACGCCACAGCCAGAGCGGCCACCTTGCCTGAGAGGACGCCAACAGCCAGAGCGGCCACCTTGCCTGAGAGGAAACCAACAGCCAGAGCGGCCACCTTGCCTGAGAGGACACCTCAGCCAGAGCGGCCACCTTGCCTGAGAGGACGCCAACAGCCAGAGCGGCCACCTTGCCTGAGAGGACACCAACAACCAGAGCGGCCACCTTGCCTGAGTGGACGCCAACAGCCAGAGCGGCCACCTTGCCTGAGAGGACGCCTTAGCCAGAGCGGCCACCTTGCCTGAGAGGACGCCAACAGCCAGAGCGGCCACCTTGCCTGAGAGGACGCCAACAGCCAGAGCGGCCACCTTGCCTGAGAGGACGCCAACAGCCAGAGCGGCCACCTTGCCTGAGAGGACGCCTTAGCCAGAGCGGCCACCTTGCCTGAGAGGACGCCTCAGCCAGAGCGACCACCTTGCCTGAGAGGACACCAACAGCCAGAGCGGCCACCTTGCCTGAGAGGACACCAACAGCCAGAGCGGCCACCTTGCCTGAGAGGACGCCTTAGCCAGAGCGGCCACCTTGCCTGAGAGGACGCCTCAGCCAGAGCGACCACCTTGCCTGAGAGGACACCAACAGCCAGAGCGACCACCTTGCCTGAGAGGACACCAACAGCCAGAGCGGCCACCTTGCCTGAGAGGACGCCTTAGCCAGAGCGGCCACCTTGCCTGAGAGGACGCCAACAGCCAGAGCGGCCACCTTGCCTGAGAGGACACCTCAGCCAGAGCGGCCACCTTCCCTGAGAGGACGCCAACAGCCAGAGCGGCCACCTTGCCTGAGAGGACACCAACAGCCGGAGCGGCCACTTTACCTGAGAGGACGCCTTAGCCAGAGCGGCCACCTTGACTGAGAGGACGCCAACAGCCAGAGCGGCCACCTTGACTGAGAGGACGCCGACAGCCAGAGCGGCCACATTGCCTGAGAGGACGCCAACCGCCAGAGCGGCCACCTTGCCTGAGAGGACGCCTTAGCCAGAGCGGCCACCTTGACTGAGAGGACGCCAACAGCCAGAGCGGCCACCTTGCCTGAGAGGACGCCTTAGCCAGAGCGGCCACCTTGACTGAGAGGACGCCAACAGCCAGAGCGACCACCTTGCCTGAGAGGACGCCAACAGCCAGAGCGGCCACCTTGCCTGAGAGGACGCCAACAGCCAGAGCGGCCACCTTGCCTGAGAGGACGCCTCAGCCAGAGCGACCACCTTGCCTGAGAGGACGCCTCAGCCAGAGCGGCCACCTTGCCTGAGAGGACGCCAACAGCCAGAGCGGCTACCTTGCCTAAGAGGACGCCTCAGCCAGAGCGGCCACCTTGCCTGAGAGGACACCTACAGGCAGAGCGGCCACCTTGCCTGAGAGGACGCCTCAGCCAGAGCGGCCACCTTGCCTGAGAGGACGCCAACAGCCAGAGCGGCCACCTTGCCTGAGAGGACACCTACAGGCAGAGCGGCCACCTTGCCTGAGAGGACGCCTCAGCCAGAGCGGCCACCTTGAGAACGTTGAGCAACGTTGGCTTCCTCAACCTGCTGTGAAATGTATTTCATCAGAATTTTAGATATTATCTCATTTTAATTTTATAAGGCACATGAAGAAACTTTGACTTCATATGTAAAAGTGTTAACTTATTAATGTTTAGGGAATGAATAGGGGGGAAACAATGGGTTCATCTGAAGCTAAAGCTGTAAGTGTAAATACTCACATGAACAATAAATGTTGATGTTACAGGGAAGACGTTTCGGGTCCTTGCTCATTATTCACAGGTTTTCAGACATGCGGAGCATAGCGTGAAGGATACAGGTAGTGTGTGTGGATTACTCTCTGTGCGTGAAGAAATAGGTCTTGTAAGACTGTTGTATGTACTCACCTAGTTGTACTCACCTAGTTGTGCTTGCGGGGGATGAGCTCTGGTTCTTTGGTCCCGCCTCTCAACCGTCAATCAACACGTGTACAGTTTCCTGAGCCTAATGGGCTCTATCATATCTACACTTGAAACTGTGTATGGGGTCAGCCTCCACCACATCGCTTCCTAATGCATTCTATTTGTCAACCACTCTGACACTAAAAAAGTTCTTTCTAATATCTCTGTGGCTCATTTGGCCACTCAGTTTCCACCTGTGTCCCCTAGCGCGTGTGCCCCTTGTGTTAAACAGCCTGTCTCTATCAACCCTGTCGATTCCCCTGAGAATCTTGAATGTGGTGATCATGTCCCCCCTAACTCTTCTGTCTTCCAACGAAGTGAGGTTTAATTCCTGCAGTCGCTCCTCGTAGCTCATACCTCTCAGCTCGGGTACTAGTCTGGTGGCAAACCTTTGAACCTTTTCCAGTTTAGTCTTATGCTTGACTAGATAGGGACTCCATGCTGGAGCCGCATACTCCAGGATCGGTCTGACATATGTGGTATATAATGTTCTGAAAGATTCCTTACACAAGTTTCTAAAGGCCGTTCTTATGTTAGCCAACCTGGCATATGCTGCTGATGTTATCCTCTTGATATGAGCTTCAGGGGACAGGTCTGGCGTGATATCAACCCCCAGCTAGGTCTTTCTCTCTCTCTGACTCTTGAAGTATTTCATCTCCCAAATGATACCTTGTATCTGGTCTCCTGCTTCCTACCCCTATTTTCATTACATTACATTTGCTTGGGTTTAACTCTAACAGCCATTTGTTCGAACATTCCTGCAGCTTGTCCAGGTCTTCTTGAAGTGTCAAGCTGTCCTCCTCTGTTTTAATCCTTCTCATAATTTTGGCGTCGTCAGCAAACATTGAGAGGAATGAGTCTATACCCTCTGGGAGATCATTTACGTATATCAGAAACAGGATAGGTCCAGGTACAGAGCCCTGTGGGACTCCACTGGTGGCTTCACGCCAGTCTGAGGTCTCACCCCTCACTGTAACTCTCTGCTTCCTATTGCTTAGGTACTCCCTTATCCACTGGAGCGCCCTACCTGTTACTCCTGCCTGTTTCTCCAGCTTATGCATCAACCTTTTATGGGGTACTGTGTCAAAGGCTTTCCGACAGTCCAAAAAAATGCAGTCCGCCCACCCTTCTCTTTCTTGCTTAATTCTTGTCACCTGATCGTAGAATTCTATCAAGCCTGTAAGGCAAGATTTACCCTCCCTGAACCCATGTTGATGGGTTGTCACGAAGTCTCTTCTCTCCAGATGTGTTACTAGGTTTTTTTATGTGTGTGTGTGTGTGTTTGTGTGTGTGTGTGTGTGTGTGTGTGTGTGTGTGTGTGTGTGTGTGTGTGTGTGTGTGTGTGTGTGTGTGTGTGTGTGTGTGTGTGTATGTGTGTGTCTGTGTGTGTGTATCTGTGTGTGTACTCACCTAATTGTACTCACCTAATTGTGCTTGCGAGGGTTGAGCTTTGGCTCTTTGGTCCCGCCTCTCAACTGTCAATCAACTGGTGTACAGATTCCTGAGCCTACTGGGCTCTATCTGTGTGTGTGTGTGTGTGTGTGTGTGTGTGTGTGTGTGTGTGTGTGTGTGTGTGTGTGTGTGTGTGTGTGTGTGTGTGTGTGTGTGTGTGTGTGTGTATCCTGACACACTATTCACATCATTAGGGCTGCTGGAGCTTGACTGAGGCCACAGTTTGCCCTGCTAGGAGTGTTCCCAGGAGCGTATTTGCTCACGAAATTAGCTACATCAACTTCTTTTCTGTCGCAATCTTCATTTTATTGTATGCAGAAGATAGCGAGATTGATGTCCAAATTCCCTGCAAAAACAAACCGTAACTGTCCCTATTTTCCGCTTGTTACATCTTGTAATAAAGTTGTTACATCTTGGTATAACGTTTTTATGACCAATTAAAACGTTGTTACAACTTGTTATATTGGTTATAACAACTGGTTAGGAGTTGTTAAAACTTGTTCCAATGTGGTAGCTTCGTCGTGTGTTTGCGGGTTACTTAACCCCACACCAGGAGATGACTAGTCAACGACGTTTCGGTCCGCCCTTGACCATTGGGACAACCGACTTGATAATGGTCAAGGACCGACCGAAACGTCTAGTGAGTGATTTAGTCATCTTATCTTCAGCCACGTTATTGTGACTCATCGCCTGCACGCCGAAGTTGATCAATATTACAATACCAGTGTATTGACCACTTCACATTATGAATAGGTGCCGGTGGCCACTGTTACAACTGCCTGGTGATGGTTGTACATTAACTTCCCATAGATGCTAGGATACCACAAGTGTTACCACACCAGCTACCACAACTATTACCACAAGTGTTACCAAACCTGCTACCACAACTATTACCACAAGTGTCACCTCACCTGCTACAACGACTATTACCACAAGTGTTACCAAACCTGCTACCACAAGTGTTACCAAACCTGCTACCACAAATATCACCACCAGTATTAATACACTTGTGGTTACTTGCCATCAACTGACGGTAGGCTACGCAGTATATAGTGAAAAAAGGTGTATGCTGTAACAGAAGATTCGGAGAGGTAACAGTGATATATTTTTATGATAAAACTAGCTGTAACCGGCCACGCATTGCCGTGGCTTAGCAACGCATGTGCGTTGCTAAGCCACAGCAAACTTTGGTGAAGGAGGAATGTCCCCCAGTCCTCCTCCATCATTCCCACCTCCCCCGTCCTCTCATCCTGCCAACCATTCCCCACTCAGACGTCCCCTCGTTCTCCCAACCATTTCCCACTCCCTCGTCCAATGCATTCCCAAATGATCTGATGTTCCTTTCAGAAAATTGAGAACATCAAATGATCTGATGTTCCCTTCAGAAAATTGAGAACATCAAATGATCTGATATTCCCATCACTGAAAAATAAGAAGAACAGTTAAAAAAAGAAATGAAAAAATAAGCAAATATACCATACTCATGAAATGAACGGTGTGGTAAACAACACAGCTCAATTCCAATGCAATGACACACAAAACAATTAAATCAAAATGAAAATAAATCAAAAGCTATGAAAGTTCAATGCACTGAGGAACATTAAAATGGAATTGTAACATATAATGTTATATATAGCGTGTGTTGCTCTTACGTTCGACAGATGGTGCTGTTTTTCAAAAAAAGCATGTTTTACCTGTCACAGATGTGACACAACAAAATGAACGGTATGGGAAACCACACAGCCCAATTCCAACGCAATGTGACACAACATAATTAAATCAAAATGAAAATAAATCGAAATTTATAAAAATTAAATTTATCAATGCAATCAGAAACATTGAAAAGGAATTGTAACATATTTAGAATAGCGTGTGCTGCTATTACGTGCATCAGATGGCACTGTTTTTCAAGAAAAGCATA
Organism: Procambarus virginalis; assembly: GCA_020271785.1. Lineage (NCBI taxonomy): Eukaryota > Metazoa > Arthropoda > Malacostraca > Decapoda > Cambaridae > Procambarus > Procambarus virginalis. The sequence continues at coordinate 57,287 of WNGS01130200.1, forward strand.
GTTTTACTTGTCAGAGGTGTGGCATCTAATATTCATGAAATGAATGTTATGGTAAACAACACAGCTCAATTCCAATGCAATACGACACAAAATAATTAAATCAAAATGAAAATAAATCGAAATCTATGAAAATTAAATTTATCAATGAAATCGGAAACATTGAAATGGAATCGTAACATATTTAGTATAGCGTGTGTGTTGCAATTACGTGCAACAGATGGCGCTGTTTAAAAAAAAGTTTGTTTTTACATGTCACAGGTGTGGCGTCTATATAGTAGGGATATAAAAATACGTGCCTATTTGAATGTAACGTTTTGCCAAAATTTCAAAGCAATCAGTGAAGAACTTTCGGAGATTACAGCGTGTGCTGCTCTTACGTCCAAGAGATGGCACTGTTAATAATAAAATGTGTTTTCCTGTCACAGGTGAGGCATGTAGGTAAGTATATAAAAAGACGCGCCTATTTGAATGTAACGTTGAGTAAGACTTTCAAAGCAATCGGTAAAGTGGATTCGAAGATTTCCCTCACATGAAAAACACATGAAAAATACAGTTTTAAAAAAATGCATGTTTTTTTTCCCGTCACAGACAAGCCATCTATATAATATGTATAT
>WNGS01130201.1:0-16593 GCA_020271785.1 Procambarus virginalis
GGCTTGTTTGCATATATATATATATATAATATATATATATATATATATATATATATATATATATATATATATATACATAATATATTATAAATATATATTTTTTTTTGGAGCATCCCTCTGTGCTCTAAAGAAAAAGGATGGAGGGATCAGGCCAATAGCTGTGGGCAATTCTCTCCGGCGTCTCGTCGCAAAGGCAGCCGCAAGAACAGTTAGTGATGCAGCGGCCAACATGCTGAAGCCAAAACAGCTTGGGTTTGGCATTCCACAAGGGTGTGAGGCGGCAGCCCATGCAGCTCGAGCCTTCATCGCCAATATCACAGACGAAAAGGCCCTTATCAAGCTAGATTTCAAAAATGCCTTCAATTTGGTGCGGAGGGATGCTGTACTCCGTGCGGTTCATAGTCATTTCCCTTCCCTCTACCCTTTCGTACATTCATGCTACAGTATGGATCTTAAGCTACTTTTTGGCGAACATGAAATTGACTCGCGGGAAGGCGTCCAACAGGGTGACCCCCTTGCTCCTCTCCTTTTCTGCTTAGTCATCAAACAAGTCACAGAGGTCCTGTCCAGCGAGCTTAACATCTGGTTCTTGGATGATGGTACCCTAGCTGGTTCCCAAGACTCCCTCCTGGAGGACATCAGAAAAATCCAGGAGCAAGGTGCAGTTTTAGGCCTCACCCTGAACCCTTCTAAATGTGAAATAATATGTTCCAACCAGGGCATCGTAGAGAGAATAGAGGGTCTTCTGCCAAACATCCATAAAACTAAACCTGAAGACAGCACACTCCTAGGAGCTCCCCTGGGGTTGAAAGCCATCGATGAGGTCCTTGATAAGAAAATCGCCGACCTTAAGAGGATGGATGGGAGGATTGAGGATATTGATGCTCATGATGCACTCTACCTCATCACCAGATGTCTGTCCCTCCCCAGGTTAACCTACTTTCTGAGGTGTTCACCATCTTACAGTAGCCAAAAACTAAGTGAGTATGACCGGTTACTGAAATCAATGCTAGAAAAAGCCCTTAACCTCTCTCTTGATGACCTGCAGTGGAAACAAGCCTCTCTTCCCGTAAGACTTGGGGGCCTCGGAGTTCGAACAGCAACGCAAATCGCTGTTCCAGCCTTCCTGTCCTCCTTATCAGCATCCGACGACCTTGTGAAGGAAATTCTACCTGCCCACTTACATCAGCTGGCAGGTGTACATGATCCCAATTTTACACGCTGTGCCACAGAGTGGGCCTCTCGTGCAGGCCCATCACCTCAACCACCATCCCCAAAAGCCCACAGGCAATCCAGCTGGGATGGCCCCATTGTAGACAAAGTTGCTGCAGAGTGCCTGGGTGCTGCATCAACACAGCACGACATTGCTCGCCTCACAGCAGTAGCAGCCCCTCATGCAGGGGATTTCCTGTTAGCAACCCCAATGTCGGCAACTGGCACGCGTCTCACACCACACGCCCTCCGAATTGCTGTGGCCCTCCGCCTTGCTGCCCCAATCCACACCAGATATAGGTGTATTTGCGGCGAGGTGGTGGCTGACAGGTACGGCCACCATGGCCTACTCTGCCAAAGCACGGGAGGATGGCACTCGAGGCACAGTGAAGTTAACGACATCATCAAGAGGAGCCTCACCACAGCTGGATGCCCAGCCGAGAGAGAGCCTCGTTACCTAACGCCCCGTAACTCTGATGCTCTTATTGGTCGCCCGGATGGTATCACAGTGAACCCCTGGAAGAATGGCAAGCAGTTGGTATGGGACTACACGTGCGTATCAACCCTGGCTAACACCTACATTGACCTCAGTGTTGCACAACCAGGTGGCGCTGCCACCCACAGGGAAGCAGCCAAATCCCGTAAGTATAGAGAACTTGATCACCACTACAATTTTGTCCCCATTGCTTCTGAGACACTCGGCGCCTGGGGTAAAAGTGCTACCAGTTTTTTGAAGGAACTGGGTTCTAGGCTCATTGAAACAACAAGGGACCCTAGAGCTGCCAGCTTTCTTTTCCAGCGCCTCAGCGTGGCGATACAGAGGGGAAATGCGCACTGCATCCAGGGTTCCTGCCCGCCATCTGAGGAGCTGGAGGAACTCGACAACCTATGATAACCATCTTTGTAACCTATATGTAACTCCTTTTTTGTAACACAGTTCAAATAAAGCAAATATATATGTGTACATACAAAAGAATGGGGGTGGTAGGAGAAGAAAATATTAGTGTTCAGTGAGAAACCACAAGGTCTCCTCTGAATACGTTTTATTTTCTTCTCCGAGGCTATGGGTCCCCACATTGGCACCAGAGGTGGTACCCTCACAAACTTTAAAAAAAAAAAAAAAAAAAAAAAAAAAAAATATATATATATATATATATATATATATATATATATATATATATATTTATATATATATATATATATATATATATATATATATATATATATATATATATATATATATATATATATATATATATATGTCGTACCTAGTAGCCAGAACTCACTTTTTGGCCTACTATGCAAGGCCAGATTTGCCTAATAAGCCAAGTTTTTCTGAATTAATATATTTTCTCTAATTTGTTTCTTATGAAATGATAAAGCTACCCATTTCATTATGTATGAGGTCAATTTTTTTTATTGGAGTTAAAATTAACGTAGATATATGACCAAACCTAACCAACCCTACCTAACCTAACCTAACCTATCTTTATAGGTTAGGTTAGGTTAGGTAGCCGAAAAAGTTAGGTTAGGTTAGGTTAGGTAGGTTAGGTAGTCGAAAAACAATTAATTCATGAAAACTTGGCCTATTAGGCAAATCGGGCCTTGCATAGTAGGCTGAGAAGTGCGTTCTGGCTACTAGGTACGACATATATATATATATATATATATATATATATATATATATATATATATATATATATATATATATATATATATATATATATATATATATAATACACATGAGAGGATGTGCAGTGACTTAATATCTAACATATTCAGAGATTTGAGTAAGGGTACCGAGTGATGTCTGGGGCCAGAGTGAGATATTGTCCTAACAGCAGCTTTGTGTTGAATAATTAGAGGACGTAAATGATTTTGGGTAGTAGAACCCCAAGCACAAATACCATAGTTGAGATAAGGATAGGTGAGAGAGTAATATCTGATCTTAGAAAGAATGCCAACAGTTTTTGAAACTTTTTTGATATATTTAGAATGTGTCCCTGGAAATTCAGCTGAAAGATACATATGAAAGATTACACAGTGTAGATCGTGTAGATCAAAGACAAGCTATAAGTTCATCTAATATCCCCATCTCACAGGATGGTTAGTCATGCACGGAATCAGAGGAGAACATAAATTTACCCGATGGGCAATTAGCTGCACTTGAACTTGCTACTAACGCACTGAAGAACAGCGTAGTAGTAATTTTCTGTGGTTCAAAGTCAGTTTTTCAGGCACTTAAAAACCCAACATGCAAAATAGACACTAGGAGTGTTGTAACATCCATTATAAACAACATTGTTAATGCAAAGAGCATGAGTTTCAGAGTCTCATTTGTATGGATACCATCTCACATAGGTGTTGCCCCAGCATGATGACACAGACAAGGCAGCAAAACCTGCATGTGACGAGCCTGAAATTGAGTTGGATATGGGCATTCCAATCTCTGTTGTAAAAGCCACAATATTTCAGGAAATTAACGAAAACAGAAGAGCTGTCACTGACACACAAAGACCAGAAAGCACGAGTATAAAGAGCTATGACATGTTTAGAACCTATAATTATATGTACGGGCAGCACAAACCATCCACTAGACAGTGTGACATTGTAATTGTCATAATTAGGCTGGGATATCGGTATCTATGGCAGGTGGTTGAAGGTAATGAATCCCTCAATGGTGAACATTCCAATTGTAAACTATGTGAACAAGAGCTGGGACATATTCTCCAACACTATATACGTAATTTCCCTGTTAAAAGTGACTTTAGACCAAATGGTATGAGGTACTTTCAGCTCTGTAATTACTTCATATACTCAGAAATATTGGAAGATATGCTTCTGCTGTACCCAGATTTTGCTAGTGGAGGCTAATAGATCAGCCTTACATTTTATGTTCTCTCATAATTTTTAGTCAGAGTTGATTTCTTTTATTGAGGCTGGTGTTTTCCTCCCTGATTCCATGTATGACTAAACATCCTGTGTGATGGGAATATTAGATGAACCTGTAGCTAGTTTGTGATCTACACTGTGTAATATCTCATATAGAATAGGGAAGCAGCACATTGCATTCGAATATGTACAAAATAGTAAGATATATTGTATTATGTTTATATTATTTATTTTGTAGTTATAAATGCTAATTGAAAGGTTTACAGAGGACGAAAATGCAAATACAAATTGTGAGATGTGTTAGAGTTTGGTGGATGTGAAGCAGAGTTGTTTACATGCTGGTGATGGCGCCAAGATGGTACGTGACGCTCCTGAGCCTCTTGCAGTCCCTCTGATGGTGTCCCGACTTTATTTATATCTATACAAGAGTTCTTACATTCTTGTACAGCTACTAGCACGCATAGCGTTTCGGGCAAGTCCTTAATCCTAATTTTCACACTCATACATTAATTTAAGTAGTGGTGGAGGCTGACTCAATACAGTTTCAATTTTTTTTTTTTTAATTTTGCCCCGAGGGGCGAGTTTATTAGGCAGCGCCACTCATCTTGTGAGTGGACATACCGCCATAACACAGTTTCAAATGTAGATATGATAGAGCCCAGTGGGCTCAAGAATCTGTATCCCAGTTGATTGACGGCTGAGAGGCGGGACCAAACAGCCAAAGCTCAACCCTTTCAAGCAAAATTAGGTGAGTACAACTAGGTAAATATATCCCCAGGAAGCAGCCCGTAAACATAACTCCCAGGTACCCATTTACTGCTAGGTGAACAGGGCATCAAGGTGAAAGAAACTGTCCATTTGTTTTCGCTTTTGCCTGGGATCGAACCCGGACCATTAGACTACGAACCCCGAGCGCTATACACTCAGCTGTTGAGCCCCTGTCCACTCGGACTTTTAGTTCAAACGACCCCAAGTCTGGTTCAAAATCCAATCGGAAAAGATCACCAGTATCAGTGGGGGGACCAACGACAAGGCTGTGGCTTTTTTCCACCTTTGAGGCCACTAGAGGTTTGCTGAATGATTTTAAACCCTGATTAATTTGACCCATTCTTGGTTGTTGCCAGCAGTGGCAGCTATAATTTATTGTGTTCCCCATTACACTCAAACCTGTGAGCAGGAGGACAAAATAATACAGCCACTATACATACAATAATACAATCACAAAATAAGTACTGCCACTAGTACGCTACGCGTACTAGTGGCTGTACAAGAATGTAACAACTCTTGTATATATCTCAAAAAAAAAGGATTACAAATGGCAAAAGGTCATTATCAGACCTGAATAGATTTATCACATTAGTTTTTTATAATTTATCTACACCTTATAATTAATTGTAATGCTAGTATCGCTTCTTGCACTGTATCTTATGTTAATTTACAAACATTTACCTGAGGGCCACCAACACTAGTGGCCTCGCTGAGGACAGGAAGCTGGCGGCGTGTCAAAGGTCCCCCCCGTTTCTCTGATCATTTCCAGCTGTATTTTAAAACCCAGCAGAGTTTTAGTTCAGTTCATTTATTATGCACCCCATACCCATCCTGTGGGCAGTAGTGGAGTGTGCTAGAGGCACATAATTTTTCCTTTAAAGGCAGATCCTATGGCTAACTCTTCAGCTCTTATCATGCATTCGGAGGCCAACTTGAGATGGAGTCCACATGAAATGGACTCTGTTACTATCGTTAATAATTTTGTTGTATTTGTGTCTAGCTTCGGACACGAGCATGTTACAGTTATGTCTTAAAGAGTTGAGAGCAATTAAGGATGATAAAAGAGTCACTTACAATTAATGTATCAAGTTTGGAAACTTGTACACATTTCAGTGCAAGGAGCAAGGCAAATAGTTCGGTCTGAAGGGTAGAGGCAATGTTTATACGGACTTCCCACTTGGGGTTTAATGTTCCAGTATGTACAGCAGCTTCTAGAATCTGCATTCTAGTTTCAGGTCTAATAGTAGGACTTGTATCACAAAGGTCAGATTTTGTATTCTACAGTTTATACTGTTGTTCCCTTGCAAGGGAGGTTAGGCTAGGCTAATAGCCTAACCTCCCTTGGTTAGGCTATTAACCTAACCAAGGTCATTCCGGTCATTCCTAACAAGGGTCTTTTACACAAACTAGAAAACATACATTTGTGGAAGGTTAGTCTAAGGTAGTAGGTTCTAGGGCCTCTGCTCTAGCAAGGCAGAGAGCAGTCCCATTGTCTGTCTGTTCCATTTACTTGGGGAGAATGTTTGGGCAGAATCCTCTGTAGGTGGGTCTGGGAATTCTGCTCTGACCAAGATGTAACCTAGGGACGACTTTTTCTCAAGCCAGAATTGAAGGTTGTGATGGAAAATAGCTGTAGGCTGGGCACTCCTTGAAGTTCTGCTCCACCCATGTCCTAAGCTTGTTGATCTCCTGTTTGTAAGTCGTACAGCCCCGGGGACTGTACCTCACACAAAGCATCATTCTTGTCGAAGGTACAACATTTTTTGTTCCACAGAAGGTCTTGTCTGTTGAGACAGGAAGGCTTAAAGTTCAGTTGGGCAGCAGATAGGTGCCTCTTGAATCCTTCCTTTTAAGGGGTGATGGTGAATCAGTAGGTAGAGCGGTTGGTTACTGTCTGTGTGGTCGGAGATTCGAGGCTCTGGTTGTCCAGATGAATGAAATATTAGCCATGGAATGGTGGATGGCAATTTATATGACTAGGTCATAGATCACCTAACACCCACATGCCAAAGCGGCACCCCAAGGGGAGGCTGAAAGTTCCAGTTAGGCAGCAGATAAGCGCCTCTGGAATCCTTCCTTTAACCCTTAAACTGCTAAGGGCTCTTTTTGCCTGCAACACCGCCAGGTGCAACAACAACAAAAATTCCAAAAAATTCTTTCGTTTTATAAAAGTGTTCATGTGTGTGTTCCCTGATCATAGGGAAAAAAATCGTAAGTGATATATTTTGGCCGCAATACGGCTGGGAAGTTAGGCAAAAAAGAGGCGTTGACAAAGCAAGAGTCCTGCTTGTGATGGGGTTCTGGGAGTTGTTCTACTCCCCAAGCCTGGCCTAAGGCCAGGCTTGACTTGTGAGAGTTTGGTCCACCAGGCTGTTGCTTGGAGCAGCCCACAGGCCCACATACCCACCACAGCCCGGTTGGTCTGGCATGTTTTTTTTAAACAGTCTAGTTTTCTCCTGAAGATGTCCACGGTTGTTCCGGCAATACAAAGGGGCCTTGACTTCCGATGCTAATCCATTCCCAGAGACGGATCGGAAGTCGAAATATCGGAAGTCGAAGCAAATTTTCCCATAAGAAATAAAGGGATTTGAATTAATCCGTTCCCCACCCTCCAAAATATTAACATAAAAATACATTTTATACTGAATACAATGTTTTTTCTAACTACAATACAGTACCAAAACTTCACTTACCTTTATGGAGGGATTTCGATGGCGTATGGAAGATGGTGATGAGGGGGGAGGAGGAGAGTTGTTACCGTTTGGAAGGGGAGTTCTATGTTTCGTGATTATTGATACGCCTTTTGCCACTTTATGTTCTATGTTTCGTGATTATTGATACGCCTTTTGCCACTTTAGCACTCATAATGTCCTTTTTCTTAGCCAGTATGGTGGATATCGTTGTCTGAGATTTGTTGTACTGCCTAGCCAGTTCACCGACCCACACACCGTCTTCATATTTACGAATGATCTCTTGTTTCTGCTCTATGGTCATTCTTACATGGGATCTCATATGTTGAGCCTTACCACTGACTTTCCTGGGACTCATGGCGTATTATATAATAATTACTTTAATGTTCAAAATGGAAAAACTTCACCACAAAAGCGGAATTTCTTATAAGCGCGATCGTCACTAAGCGGGTAGCTGTAGTAAACCGAGGCAGGTCGGACCGCGTGACCGGGAACCATGTGCTCGGCTGACCCGAACGTGTACCAACAAATATCGGATGTCGAGTTACATTTTTTTATGAAATTTATATCGTAACTCGAATTTATTGTAAGTAGGGGCAATCGGATGTCGAGGTGCCACTGTATTTCTTATAGTCGCTGGGAGGATGTTGAACAACCGTGGACCTCTGATGTTTATGCAGTGTTCTCTGATTGTGCCTATGGCACCTCAGCTCTTCACTGGTTCTACTCTGAATTTTCTTCCATATCGCTCACTCCTGTATGTTTTACTGTGTAGATTTGGGACCTGGAACTCTAGTATTTTCCATGTGTATATTATTTGGTATCTCTCGTCTCCCTTCTAGTGAGTACATTTGGAGAGCTTTGAGACGATCCCAATAATTTAGGTGCTTTATTTTGTCTATGTGTGCCGTATATGTTCTCTGTATTCCCTCTATTTCAGCAATCTCTCCTGCTCTAAAGGGGGAAGTGAGTACTGAGCAGTACTCAAGACGGGACAACACAAGTGACTTTAAGAGTACAACCATTGTGATGGGATCCCTGGATTTGAAAGTTATCGTAATCCATCCTATATTTTTCTGGCTGCCGCAATATTTGCTTGGTTACGCTCCCTAAACGTTAGGTCGTAGAGTCAATATTGAGTTTGACTCTAATAAGAGGCCATTTATGAACTCAACTTTATTTCTTGATTTTAGACCTTGCATGTTTGCAAATATGAATGATTGTCCATATTGTGTGTGACTTCTGGAAAGTTTTGGTAGTTCTCCCTTCTCTACCCTGACCCAGGGTGTGCTGGTAATGGTTTGTCCAGTTTTGGAGTTGGTACTGTGGAGTGTGATAGTTTGTGTGTAGTTGGGGGGTGTAGTATGTGTGGGCTTGACGACGAAACGTAGTCCAGTGTTGGGCATTTCCCCCTCCCCATCCGTACTCCTGCAATGTTTCTGCCTGTCTGTTCCTCTGGGTCTGCTTGCCTCTAAAAAATTTCCCGGGCTGTTATATTGGACCTCCTCTCTCATATAGCGCTGTGTACCTCTCATGTGGAAATCAGGGCAATGGAGATCATAGCATTTCCTCTCATTCACTGAGGGTTTGCATAACTTAGGGTGGAAATATCTACAATCCGTTTCAAAACGACATCTGGCTTTCCCTAACATGTTTCAGCATTTCCGTGGGTGCATGAATGTGCATTCCGTACCTCTGGTCCCATATTTGCACTGTCCTTTTGCATAATATCTGCAAATATTTTCACCTGTGCTTGTATTCTTATTGTTTGTACCCGTGCAGGACTTAGCTACCTCTGTGTTTTTTGTTCCAACTTTCTCGTTTCTGCATTCTTTCTCTGTATTTCCCTTATCTTTCTCCATGTTGCTTTCGTCTTTCTCATTTGTGTTCTCGTCCTTCTCATTGTTTCTCTCCTTACTCCTATTACCAGTTTGCTCTTCAATATTGCCTTCATTTTCGTGTACCTCGACACAATGTCCTTCTACATTGTTAATTTGGCTCTCTAAACTCAGTCCCTTGGTTGTGTTCAGTGTTTGTTGCTGTCTTTATATAATCATATACTCAGCATATATTTCTGGTAGCTTTTGTGTGGATTGTAGCCTATGTACTTCAGGAATGACATTCATTAGTTTGGTGATGTTTTCCCACAACTGTCTATCATTGTGACAGTCAGAGGCGGTATGCTACGCCCCAGCTGTCAGGTGGGAGTTGCCACAAAGATATTATTACCTAATTACTTCAGTGTCTCTAGTTGACTATTTCTTAGTTTTTTGCAGTAATATTATTCAATAGTGTGTAGTGTGATATTTATATAATGTGTGAACCATCGCTATACTCAAAATTATGGTGTGCATATTAGTGATCCAATTATTATGTTCATAAAACAATAAACAAATTGTTTTGCTGTTATTACACTATATACACAGGTTATATATAAGTATCTGCATGTTTTGCTCACCATAATGCACCGCTAAGTGGTATGGTGAGTCAAAATGAACAAGGAGTGGCCGCCCCACCAGCCTGCGAGCCACTGGTCGCCATTCCCTTCCTCACCTCCTCACTCGCCAACATTCTTCTCCCCACCATACTGTTTTTGCTTCTTTCACTGTATACAGACATTATATATAAGTATCTACATGTTTTGTTCACCAGAACTGTACATCTAAGCTGGTATGATGAGTTCAGGCAATAAGAGACGTAACTACACACACAGCTTGTGGTTGCATCCCTCACTGGTTCAAGGCCAGACACACTAATATTTTCCCCCAACAATACTGTTTGTGGTGGTATTACTCTATATATACACACTCTCACACACATTATATATAAGTACAGGGTCACCTCGGTTTGTGAGAGTTTGGTTAAGTGGAATAAATGAAATTGGTATAAGGAATTGAGCTCGGAAAATTTCTAAGAATTTTCTTTATTCTTTAACCTTTATTCCTGTCGTGATATTCAATTAGGTCACCTGAGGAAGGACTTGCCTAGCTAACACACCAGTGTAGTAAGCAGCTCATTCCTCACTTTGGGACCCTGTATGAACAATTGACTAGGCACGAGCAAACGCCGAGACCCAATGAAAAGTGAAATCCCTTCCACTAGGCCGTCGACCTTCGCCATTCGCCGAAGCGAATCTACCGAGTAGGTCCTGGACTCTCACAACAATAATTTATTGTTGTGTGGTGCTGTATATTGGTCCAAAACTCAGAATCAGTCTCAATTTGATTAGTTGAGTATGAAGAACACTTGCATAACAATTATAATGTGTGGGGTGTAACGAAAAGACAGTGTTAAACATAACAACTTAGTTTATTCATTAAAGTACTAACTACAACAAAACAAAAAGAAATGCCAATGACGTTACTCGAAATCCTTCCTGTGACACTATCAATGACAGCTAGACACCAGCCCCTTGGACTGCATAATGATCTAACTCGAACATAAGTGTGAACACAGAGGAATCAACAAGAAACAAGAACTAACAGATCTATATTCACAATTACAACAAATGACACAGTGGGTTCTGAAACGCGTCTCCAGTAACCTCCTAATTGTTCTACGCCTCAGTGCAGTCTACACCTGCAATAGCGGTTGCAATGCAATCAAATCAGTAGTCTTTCAATGACAACAATAACTAATGGGTTCACTGGCAACTCCAGCAACCCTTCCTCAAATTAATCCTTACGTTAACACTCCGTCCCACAGACGATCAACGATCAATAACAATTGATTTACGTTAATAATACAATAACATTTACGTTAATAACAAAATAATCATTTACGTTAATTTAATAACTCTTACAACTGTCACTAGTAACGCGGAAATTACACAACACTACCCGTCGAGCATTCAGTGAGAAAATCCCATTAATCCCTGTACTACCAGACAGCTGATTAATCTCTTTACTAGTTACGTTAATTTACGTTAATCGGTTACTAATCACTCGATCAGCGATGGTAAACTCTGATTTACAATGTCTAACGTGCTAAGAGAACGGTAATCACTCGTGATTACCTTTAGAGTAATAATTATTATCCTCAAGATCAATAATTAAACAATTAAATACGCAACCTTTCACACTGGCTCAGCAATTTACATTAAGGTATGAATTCCGTCTAAGCCTTCCATGCTCAGACCAATTCAGGTGGCTAATAACAGTATTAGCCCCACGTTTACGTTATTCTAAAATGACGTTACTCCTCCCACAAGTCAATCAAGTGCCAGTACTTCCGGGCAGATAAATAACGACGTTACGTTAATGGAACAATGGAGCCTTCGTGTGAGTCGATCAACAAGGATCAAGATACGTAATTACTTTGACTTCCTGAAACACGTCAATTACCCGGCCCACTGACGTTAGTTACGACAGACAATACTCTAATTCTTATCTGGCTGATGGCTAGGCTCCTTGAGACTACCGTAGCTGCTTGGCAGGAAAGTAATTAACCCAAACGTATTCTACATTACTCAAATTATCAAAGAACAAATTCTCTTAAAGCAATGGGCGTTCCCTTGGTTACGTTATATTAATTGCCTCGCAGTCACCTCGCTGAATACTGGACTTCGATGTCCTACCAGATAAACAGGAGAATATAAAACAAGTACTCGTCTACAGCCGAGTTCACCCACGACAATGACAAATCACAGTGATTTACGTTACAATCCGGTTGCAATGACAATACTGCAGAACCTAGTAAAAAACATAGGATATGAACCCTCTAGAACACTGCCCCACAATGACTTTACTGAACTGCAATCACATACGGTGATTGCTCAACTTAGCAACAATCACTAAATAACAACCCCTTTGCATAAACAACACGGCAAGTACTCTATTTTCAAGTATTAACCTGGTTGATACCTGTTGATGGGGTTCTGGGAGTTCTTCTACTCCCCAAGCCCGGCCCGAGGCCAGGCTCGACTTGTGAGAGCTTGGTCCACCAGGCTGTTGCTTGGAGCGGCCCGCAGCCCACATACCCACCACAGCCCGGCTGGTCCGGAACTTCTCTTAGAAAACAGTCCAGTTTTCTCTTGAAGATGTCCACGGTTGTTCCGGCAATATTTCTTATAGTCGCTGGGAGGTGTTGAACAACCGCGGACCTCTGATGTTTATACAGTGTCTCTGATTGTGCCTATGGCACCTCTGCCCTTCACTGGATCAATCTTGCATTTTCTTCCATATCGTTCACTCCAGTACGTTGTTATTTTACTGTGCAGATTTGGGACCTGGCCCTCCAGTATTTTCCATGTGTATATTATTTGGTATCTCTCTCGTCTCCTTTCTAGAGAGTACATTTGGAGAGCTTTGAGACGATCCCAATAATTTAGGTGCTTTATCTCGTCTATGCGTGCCGTATATGTTCTCTGTATTCCCTCTATTTCAGCAATCTCTCCTGCTCTGAAGGGGAAGTGAGTACTGAGCAGTACTCGAGACGGGACAACACAAGTGACTTGAAGAGTACAACCATTGTGATGGGATCCCTGGATTTGAAAGTTCTCGTAATCCATCCGATCATTTTTCTGGCTGACGCAATATTTGCTTGGTTATGCTCCCTAAACGTTAGATCGTCTGACATCATTATTCCCAAATCCTTGACATGCTGTTTTTCTACTATGGGAAGATTCGATTGTGTTTTGTACCCTGTATTATGTTTCAGATCCTCATTTTTGCCGTACCTGAGTACCTGAAATTTATCACTGTTAAACATCATGTTATTTTCTGCTGCCCAATCGAAAACTTTGTTGACATCTGCTTGTAGTTTTTCAATGTCTTCAGCAGAGGTAATTTTCATGCTGATTTTTGTGTCATCTGCAAAGGACGACACGAAGCTGTGACGTGTATTTTTGTCTATATCAGATATGAGAATAAGGAACAGTAGCGGTGCAAGGACTGTACCTTGAGGTACAGGGCTTTTAACATCGCTTGGACTCGATTTTATCTGATTGACTGTTACTCTTTGTGTTCTGTTCGACAGGAAATTGAGTATCCAGCGTCCTACTTTTCCAGTTATTCCCATTGACCTCATTTTGTGAGCTATCACCCCATGGTCACATTTGTCGAACGCCTTTGCAAAGTCTGTGTATACAACATCTGCATTTTGCTTTTCTTCTAGGGCTTCTGTGATTTTGTCATAGTGGTTGAGTAACTGTGACAGACAGGATCTTCCCGCTCTAAATCCATGTTGTCCTGGGTTGTGCAATTCATTGTTTTCCATAAAACTAGAAATTTGATTCCTAATCACTCTTTCAAACACTTTTATTATGTGTGATGTTAGTGCAACTGGCCTATAATTTTTTGCCAAGGCTTTACTCCCCCCCTTGTGCAACGGAGCTATATCTGCAGATTTAAGTGCTGCTGGTATCTCCCCTGTATCCAGGCTCTTTCTCCATATTACGCTGAGTGCTCTCGCTACTGGTACTTTACATTTCTTTATGAATATTGAATTCCATGAGTCAGGCCCAGGAGCTGAGTGCATAGGCATATTGTCAATTTCTCTTTCAAAGTCTTCCGAGTTTGTGGTAATATCCGTTATATTATCTGCAGCTTGAATGTCATTCATAAAGAAGCTGTCTGGGTCATCAACTTTCATGTTGTTTATTGGTGTGCTAAACATAGCCTCATACTGGCTTCTTAGAATTTCACTAATCTCTTTGTCGTCCTCTGTGTACGTACCTTCATTTGTAATTAACGGTCCAATACTGGTCGAGGTTTTGGATTTTGATTTTCGTATGTGAAAAAATATTTCGGATTTTTCCTTATCTCTTGTATAGCTTTCTGTTCCAATTCCATTTCCTCAGACTCATATGATCGCTTCAACGTTTGTTTATTTCTTCGATCTCCCTGCTTAGGCTTATTTTCCTTGCTTGTGATAGTTGTGTCTGCCGAAGCATTTCCGTATTTTTTTCCTTCTCCTGTACAGTCGTCTGCGTTCTCTTTCTAGAGTGGTCCTCTTTCTGCCCCTCCTCATAGGCACGTGCTTCAAGCAGACCTTGTAAGCTTCAGCTGTCAGTTGAGCTATTCCCTGTGTGGGAGTTTTGTCGCTTAAGACCGTCTCCCATTGAATGGTTGCAAGGTCTACATTTATTTTTTCCCAGTCGATCCTCTTATTGTTGAAATTGAATTGATTGAATATTCCTTCTCGCTTGTTGGGTCTCTTAGACCTAGTACCGTTATTTATTAGCTAGTTCGCACTTCAATGAGCTTATGGTCTGAGTATGAAGTATCTGAGATTGTGATGTCTCTGATTAGTTCATCATTGTTTGTGAATACACGTCTAGTGTGTTTTCGTTCCTAGTTGTTCTGTAATCTGTTGATTGAGCGAGAATTTGTCACAATCTCAAAAGTTCTCTGACCTGTGGTTGGTTATTTCCCGGGTCATTCCCTGCTATGATATTTGTGTTTGCCATTTTCCATCTTAGATCGGTAAATTGAAATCTCCAAGGAGATAATATCTGGAGCTGGGTTTGCTAGGTTATCAAGTATGTTCTCTATTTTGTGCATCTGCTCTGTGAATTCCTCAACCGTTGTATCTGGCGGTTTATATATTAGAATAATAATAGGTTTAGTTTCTCTACCTTAATTCCAAGTACCTCTACCACCTCATTAGTTGAGTTTAGTAGTCTGTGCATACCAGGTCCTCTTTAATATACAGACCTACTCCTCCATTTAACCTAGTTTTTCTATCACATCTATAAATTATAATTTGGAATCCAGATTTCACCATCCATGTAATCTTTTATATGAGTTTCCGTGAATGCCCCAAATATTGAGTTTGACTCTAATAGGAGGCCATTTATGAACTTAACTTTATTATTGACTTTGGCTTTAACCTTGAATGTTTGCAAATATGAATGATTGTCCATATTGTGTGTCACTTCTGGAAGGTTTTGGTAGTTCTCCCTCCTCTCTACCCTGACCCAAGGTGTGTTGTTGTGGCAATGGTTTGTCCAGTTTTGGAAGTGATACTGGGGAGTGTGGTAGTCTCTGTGTAGTTAGGGGGGTGTAGTATGTGTGGGCTTGATGACGAACCGTAGTCCAGTCTTGGGTATTCCCCCTCTCCATCCGTATTCCTGCCACGTTTCTGCCTGTCTGTTCTCCCTCTGTTTCTGCCTGCCTCTAAAAAAAATTCAGGGCTATATATTGGACTTCCTCTCTTATATAACGCTGTATACCTCTGACGTGGAAATCAGGGCAATGAAGATCATAGCATTTCCTCTCATTAACTGAGAGTTTGCATAGCTTAGGGTGAAAATATCTACATTCTGTATCAAAACGACATCTGCCTTTCCGTAACCAGTTTCGACATTTCCGTGGGTGCATGAATGAGCATTCCGTGCCTCTGGGCCCATATATGCACTGTCCTTTTGCATAATACCTGCAAATATTTTCAACTGTGATTGTATTATCTTGTTTTACCCGTGCGTGACTTGGCTACTTCTGCGTTTTTTGTTACAACTTTCTCATTTCTGCATTCTTTCTCGGTATTGCTCTTATCTTTCTCCTTGTTGCTTTCGTCTTTCTCATTTGTGTTCTCATTCGTCTCATTTATTCCCTCCTTATTCATATCACCAGTTTGCTCTACAATTCTGCCTTCATTTTTGTGTACCTCGACACTATGTCCTTCTACATTGCCACTTTGGCTCTCTAAATTCTCAGTCCCTGGGTTGTGCTCAGAGTTTGTTGCTGTCTTTATATACTTGCATATATTTCTGGTAGTCCCCTGGATATATTTTCTGGTAGAATATATTTCTGGTAGGTATTAGAATACTGCCCAACACTTACTTACTGTTGCAAATGACCCCAGTGCTCTCAATAACCCCTAGAACATAGGTCCACAATTTGCAATCACCACAGTAAATAACACAATAATTACTGCTGACACATGTAACCTTCAGCTATCAAACGTTATGGGAACACTAAGGAGATCTCGCACTCCTTAAATCACATGTGTGAGTGATATCGATCACGCATGCCGATAAAACTACCGAGAGTTACGTTTACTCGACAGAGCAACGGCGGTCTCTGCAGAC
>WNGS01130214.1:0-16078 GCA_020271785.1 Procambarus virginalis
AGTTCTCCCACATTGACAGTGGCTTGATGAAAAATGCTTGAGTGACCCCTCACTAATCTGGCGCCCTTGGAGGTGGAGATATTTGAGGTAAATACTTCGAAGTCTCTATCTCTTTTAAGGGTCGACTTGGTGTAGTGGGTTAAGGCATACTAGTTATGGCAGCTATTGGAAGATAGTTGTGCTTTCTGGGTTCGAGTCCCACTGGTGGGTGTTGTCTAAAGATTGTTAATCTTCTCTTGTGGTTCATGCAAGTATGTGCTTATAGCATAGACACGAGTTCTCCCACATTGACAGTGGCTTGATGAAAAATGCTTGAGTAACCCCTCACTAATCTGGCGCCCTTGGGAGGTGGAGATATTTGAGGTAAATACTTCGAAGTCTCTATCTCTTTTAAGGGTCTGACTTGGTGTAGTGGGTTTAGGCATACTAGTTATGGCAGCTATTGAAGATAGTTGTGCTTTCTGGGTTCGAGCCCACTGGTGGTGTTGTCTAAAGATTGTTAATCTTCTCTTGTGGTTCATGCAAGTATGAGTTATAGCATAGACACGAGTTCTCCCACATTGACAGTGGCTTGATGAAAAATGCTTGAGTAACCCCTCACTAATCTGGCGCCCTTGGGAGGTGGAGATATTTGAGGTAAATACTTCGAAGTCTCTATCTCTTTAAAGGGTCTGACTTGGTGTAGTGGGTTAAGGCATACTAGTTATGGCAGCTATTGGAAGATAGTTGTGCTTTCTGGGTTCGAGTCCCACTGGTGGGTGTTGTCTAAAGATTGTTAATCTTCTCTTGTGGTTCATGCAAGTATGTGCTTATAGCATAGACACGAGTTCTCCCACATTGACAGTGGCTTGATGAAAAATGCTTGAGTAACCCTCACTAATCTGGCGCCCTTGGGAGGTGGAGATATTTGAGGTAAATACTTCGAAGTCTCTATCTCTTTTAAGGGTCTGACTTGGTAGTGGTTAAGGCATACTAGTTATGGCAGCTATTGGAAGATAGTTGTGCTTTCTGGGTTCGAGTCCCACTGGTGGTGTTGTCTAAAGATTGTTAATCTCTCTTGTGGTTCATGCAAGTATGTGCTTATAGCATAGACACGAGTTCTCCCACATTGACAGTGGCTTGATGAAAAATGCTTGAGTAACCCCTCACTAATCTGGCGCCCTTGGGAGGTGGAGATATTTGAGGTAAATACTTCGAAGTCTCTATCTCTTTTAAGGGTCTGACTTGGTGTAGTGGGTTAAGGCATACTAGTTATGGCAGCTATTGGAAGATAGTTGTGCTTTCTGGGTTCGAGTCCCCTGGTGGGTGTTGTCTAAAGATTGTTAATCTTCTCTTGTGGTTCATGCAAGTATGTGCTTATAGCATAGACACGAGTTCTCCCACATTGACAGTGGCTTGATGAAAATGCTTGAGTAACCCCTCACTAATCTGGCGCCCTTGGGAGTGGAGATATTTGAGGTAAATACTTCGAAGTCTCTATCTCTTTTAAGGGTCTGACTTGGTGTAGTGGGTTAAGGCATACTAGTTATGGCAGCTATTGGAAGATTGTGCTTTCTGGGTTCGAGTCCCACTGGTGGGTGTTGTCTAAAGATTGTTAATCTTCTCTTGTGGTTCATGCAAGTATGTGCTTATAGCATAGACACGAGTTCTCCCACATTGACAGTGGCTTGATGAAAAATGCTTGAGTAACCCCTCACTAATCTGGCGCCCTTGGGAGGTGGAGATATTTGAGGTAAATACTTCGAAGTCTCTATCTCTTTTAAGGGTCTGACTTGGTGTAGTGGGTTAAGGCATACTAGTTATGGCAGCTATTGGAAGATAGTTGTGCTTTCTGGGTTCGAGTCCCACTGGTGGGTGTTGTCTAAAGATTGTTAATCTTCTCTTGTGGTTCATGCAAGTATGTGCTTATAGCATAGACACGAGTTCTCCCACATTGACAGTGGCTTGATGAAAAATGCTTGAGTAACCCCTCACTAATCTGGCGCCCTTGGGAGGTGGAGATATTTGAGGTAAATACTTCGAAGTCTCTATCTCTTTTAAGGGTCTGACTTGGTGTAGTGGGTTAAGGCATACTAGTTATGGCAGCTATTGGAAGATAGTTGTGCTTTCTGGGTTCGAGTCCCACTGGTGGGTGTTGTCTAAAGATTGTTAATCTTCTCTTGTGGTTCATGCAAGTATGTGCTTATAGCATAGACACGAGTTCTCCCACATTGACAGTGGCTTGATGAAAAATGCTTGAGTAACCCCTCACTAATCTGGCGCCCTTGGGAGGTGGAGATATTTGAGGTAAATACTTCGAAGTCTCTATCTCTTTTAAGGGTCTGACTTGGTGTAGTGGGTTAAGGCATACTAGTTATGGCAGCTATTGGAAGATAGTTGTGCTTTCTGGGTTCGAGTCCCACTGGTGGGTGTTGTCTAAAGATTGTTAATCTTCTCTTGTGGTTCATGCAAGTATGTGCTTATAGCATAGACACGAGTTCTCCCACATTGACAGTGGCTTGATGAAAAATGCTTGAGTAACCCCTCACTAATCTGGCGCCCTTGGGAGGTGGAGATATTTGAGGTAAATACTTCGAAGTCTCTATCTCTTTTAAGGGTCTGACTTGGTGTAGTGGGTTAAGGCATACTAGTTATGGCAGCTATTGGAAGATAGTTGTGCTTTCTGGGTTCGAGTCCCACTGGTGGGTGTTGTCTAAAGATTGTTAATCTTCTCTTGTGGTTCATGCAAGTATGTGCTTATAGCATAGACACGAGTTCTCCCACATTGACAGTGGCTTGATGAAAAATGCTTGAGTAACCCCTCACTAATCTGGCGCCCTTGGGAGGTGGAGATATTTGAGGTAAATACTTCGAAGTCTCTATCTCTTTTAAGGGTCTGACTTGGTGTAGTGGGTTAAGGCATACTAGTTATGGCAGCTATTGGAAGATAGTTGTGCTTTCTGGGTTCGAGTCCCACTGGTGGGTGTTGTCTAAAGATTGTTAATCTTCTCTTGTGGTTCATGCAAGTATGTGCTTATAGCATAGACACGAGTTCTCCCACATTGACAGTGGCTTGATGAAAAATGCTTGAGTAACCCCTCACTAATCTGGCGCCCTTGGGAGGTGGAGATATTTGAGGTAAATACTTCGAAGTCTCTATCTCTTTTAAGGGTCTGACTTGGTGTAGTGGGTTAAGGCATACTAGTTATGGCAGCTATTGGAAGATAGTTGTGCTTTCTGGGTTCGAGTCCCACTGGTGGGTGTTGTCTAAAGATTGTTAATCTTCTCTTGTGGTTCATGCAAGTATGTGCTTATAGCATAGACACGAGTTCTCCCACATTGACAGTGGCTTGATGAAAAATGCTTGAGTAACCCCTCACTAATCTGGCGCCCTTGGGAGGTGGAGATATTTGAGGTAAATACTTCGAAGTCTCTATCTCTTTTAAGGGTCTGACTTGGTGTAGTGGGTTAAGGCATACTAGTTATGGCAGCTATTGGAAGATAGTTGTGCTTTCTGGGTTCGAGTCCCACTGGTGGGTGTTGTCTAAAGATTGTTAATCTTCTCTTGTGGTTCATGCAAGTATGTGCTTATAGCATAGACACGAGTTCTCCCACATTGACAGTGGCTTGATGAAAAATGCTTGAGTAACCCCTCACTAATCTGGCGCCCTTGGGAGGTGGAGATATTTGAGGTAAATACTTCGAAGTCTCTATCTCTTTTAAGGGTCTGACTTGGTGTAGTGGGTTAAGGCATACTAGTTATGGCAGCTATTGGAAGATAGTTGTGCTTTCTGGGTTCGAGTCCCACTGGTGGGTGTTGTCTAAAGATTGTTAATCTTCTCTTGTGGTTCATGCAAGTATGTGCTTATAGCATAGACACGAGTTCTCCCACATTGACAGTGGCTTGATGAAAAATGCTTGAGTAACCCCTCACTAATCTGGCGCCCTTGGGAGGTGGAGATATTTGAGGTAAATACTTCGAAGTCTCTATCTCTTTTAAGGGTCTGACTTGGTGTAGTGGGTTAAGGCATACTAGTTATGGCAGCTATTGGAAGATAGTTGTGCTTTCTGGGTTCGAGTCCCACTGGTGGGTGTTGTCTAAAGATTGTTAATCTTCTCTTGTGGTTCATGCAAGTATGTGCTTATAGCATAGACACGAGTTCTCCCACATTGACAGTGGCTTGATGAAAAATGCTTGAGTAACCCCTCACTAATCTGGCGCCCTTGGGAGGTGGAGATATTTGAGGTAAATACTTCGAAGTCTCTATCTCTTTTAAGGGTCTGACTTGGTGTAGTGGGTTAAGGCATACTAGTTATGGCAGCTATTGGAAGATAGTTGTGCTTTCTGGGTTCGAGTCCCACTGGTGGGTGTTGTCTAAAGATTGTTAATCTTCTCTTGTGGTTCATGCAAGTATGTGCTTATAGCATAGACACGAGTTCTCCCACATTGACAGTGGCTTGATGAAAAATGCTTGAGTAACCCCTCACTAATCTGGCGCCCTTGGGAGGTGGAGATATTTGAGGTAAATACTTCGAAGTCTCTATCTCTTTTAAGGGTCTGACTTGGTGTAGTGGGTTAAGGCATACTAGTTATGGCAGCTATTGGAAGATAGTTGTGCTTTCTGGGTTCGAGTCCCACTGGTGGGTGTTGTCTAAAGATTGTTAATCTTCTCTTGTGGTTCATGCAAGTATGTGCTTATAGCATAGACACGAGTTCTCCCACATTGACAGTGGCTTGATGAAAAATGCTTGAGTAACCCCTCACTAATCTGGCGCCCTTGGGAGGTGGAGATATTTGAGGTAAATACTTCGAAGTCTCTATCTCTTTTAAGGGTCTGACTTGGTGTAGTGGGTTAAGGCATACTAGTTATGGCAGCTATTGGAAGATAGTTGTGCTTTCTGGGTTCGAGTCCCACTGGTGGGTGTTGTCTAAAGATTGTTAATCTTCTCTTGTGGTTCATGCAAGTATGTGCTTATAGCATAGACACGAGTTCTCCCACATTGACAGTGGCTTGATGAAAAATGCTTGAGTAACCCCTCACTAATCTGGCGCCCTTGGGAGGTGGAGATATTTGAGGTAAATACTTCGAAGTCTCTATCTCTTTTAAGGGTCTGACTTGGTGTAGTGGGTTAAGGCATACTAGTTATGGCAGCTATTGGAAGATAGTTGTGCTTTCTGGGTTCGAGTCCCACTGGTGGGTGTTGTCTAAAGATTGTTAATCTTCTCTTGTGGTTCATGCAAGTATGTGCTTATAGCATAGACACGAGTTCTCCCACATTGACAGTGGCTTGATGAAAAATGCTTGAGTAACCCCTCACTAATCTGGCGCCCTTGGGAGGTGGAGATATTTGAGGTAAATACTTCGAAGTCTCTATCTCTTTTAAGGGTCTGACTTGGTGTAGTGGGTTAAGGCATACTAGTTATGGCAGCTATTGGAAGATAGTTGTGCTTTCTGGGTTCGAGTCCCACTGGTGGGTGTTGTCTAAAGATTGTTAATCTTCTCTTGTGGTTCATGCAAGTATGTGCTTATAGCATAGACACGAGTTCTCCCACATTGACAGTGGCTTGATGAAAAATGCTTGAGTAACCCCTCACTAATCTGGCGCCCTTGGGAGGTGGAGATATTTGAGGTAAATACTTCGAAGTCTCTATCTCTTTTAAGGGTCTGACTTGGTGTAGTGGGTTAAGGCATACTAGTTATGGCAGCTATTGGAAGATAGTTGTGCTTTCTGGGTTCGAGTCCCACTGGTGGGTGTTGTCTAAAGATTGTTAATCTTCTCTTGTGGTTCATGCAAGTATGTGCTTATAGCATAGACACGAGTTCTCCCACATTGACAGTGGCTTGATGAAAAATGCTTGAGTAACCCCTCACTAATCTGGCGCCCTTGGGAGGTGGAGATATTTGAGGTAAATACTTCGAAGTCTCTATCTCTTTTAAGGGTCTGACTTGGTGTAGTGGGTTAAGGCATACTAGTTATGGCAGCTATTGGAAGATAGTTGTGCTTTCTGGGTTCGAGTCCCACTGGTGGGTGTTGTCTAAAGATTGTTAATCTTCTCTTGTGGTTCATGCAAGTATGTGCTTATAGCATAGACACGAGTTCTCCCACATTGACAGTGGCTTGATGAAAAATGCTTGAGTAACCCCTCACTAATCTGGCGCCCTTGGGAGGTGGAGATATTTGAGGTAAATACTTCGAAGTCTCTATCTCTTTTAAGGGTCTGACTTGGTGTAGTGGGTTAAGGCATACTAGTTATGGCAGCTATTGGAAGATAGTTGTGCTTTCTGGGTTCGAGTCCCACTGGTGGGTGTTGTCTAAAGATTGTTAATCTTCTCTTGTGGTTCATGCAAGTATGTGCTTATAGCATAGACACGAGTTCTCCCACATTGACAGTGGCTTGATGAAAAATGCTTGAGTAACCCCTCACTAATCTGGCGCCCTTGGGAGGTGGAGATATTTGAGGTAAATACTTCGAAGTCTCTATCTCTTTTAAGGGTCTGACTTGGTGTAGTGGGTTAAGGCATACTAGTTATGGCAGCTATTGGAAGATAGTTGTGCTTTCTGGGTTCGAGTCCCACTGGTGGGTGTTGTCTAAAGATTGTTAATCTTCTCTTGTGGTTCATGCAAGTATGTGCTTATAGCATAGACACGAGTTCTCCCACATTGACAGTGGCTTGATGAAAAATGCTTGAGTAACCCCTCACTAATCTGGCGCCCTTGGGAGGTGGAGATATTTGAGGTAAATACTTCGAAGTCTCTATCTCTTTTAAGGGTCTGACTTGGTGTAGTGGGTTAAGGCATACTAGTTATGGCAGCTATTGGAAGATAGTTGTGCTTTCTGGGTTCGAGTCCCACTGGTGGGTGTTGTCTAAAGATTGTTAATCTTCTCTTGTGGTTCATGCAAGTATGTGCTTATAGCATAGACACGAGTTCTCCCACATTGACAGTGGCTTGATGAAAAATGCTTGAGTAACCCCTCACTAATCTGGCGCCCTTGGGAGGTGGAGATATTTGAGGTAAATACTTCGAAGTCTCTATCTCTTTTAAGGGTCTGACTTGGTGTAGTGGGTTAAGGCATACTAGTTATGGCAGCTATTGGAAGATAGTTGTGCTTTCTGGGTTCGAGTCCCACTGGTGGGTGTTGTCTAAAGATTGTTAATCTTCTCTTGTGGTTCATGCAAGTATGTGCTTATAGCATAGACACGAGTTCTCCCACATTGACAGTGGCTTGATGAAAAATGCTTGAGTAACCCCTCACTAATCTGGCGCCCTTGGGAGGTGGAGATATTTGAGGTAAATACTTCGAAGTCTCTATCTCTTTTAAGGGTCTGACTTGGTGTAGTGGGTTAAGGCATACTAGTTATGGCAGCTATTGGAAGATAGTTGTGCTTTCTGGGTTCGAGTCCCACTGGTGGGTGTTGTCTAAAGATTGTTAATCTTCTCTTGTGGTTCATGCAAGTATGTGCTTATAGCATAGACACGAGTTCTCCCACATTGACAGTGGCTTGATGAAAAATGCTTGAGTAACCCCTCACTAATCTGGCGCCCTTGGGAGGTGGAGATATTTGAGGTAAATACTTCGAAGTCTCTATCTCTTTTAAGGGTCTGACTTGGTGTAGTGGGTTAAGGCATACTAGTTATGGCAGCTATTGGAAGATAGTTGTGCTTTCTGGGTTCGAGTCCCACTGGTGGGTGTTGTCTAAAGATTGTTAATCTTCTCTTGTGGTTCATGCAAGTATGTGCTTATAGCATAGACACGAGTTCTCCCACATTGACAGTGGCTTGATGAAAAATGCTTGAGTAACCCCTCACTAATCTGGCGCCCTTGGGAGGTGGAGATATTTGAGGTAAATACTTCGAAGTCTCTATCTCTTTTAAGGGTCTGACTTGGTGTAGTGGGTTAAGGCATACTAGTTATGGCAGCTATTGGAAGATAGTTGTGCTTTCTGGGTTCGAGTCCCACTGGTGGGTGTTGTCTAAAGATTGTTAATCTTCTCTTGTGGTTCATGCAAGTATGTGCTTATAGCATAGACACGAGTTCTCCCACATTGACAGTGGCTTGATGAAAAATGCTTGAGTAACCCCTCACTAATCTGGCGCCCTTGGGAGGTGGAGATATTTGAGGTAAATACTTCGAAGTCTCTATCTCTTTTAAGGGTCTGACTTGGTGTAGTGGGTTAAGGCATACTAGTTATGGCAGCTATTGGAAGATAGTTGTGCTTTCTGGGTTCGAGTCCCACTGGTGGGTGTTGTCTAAAGATTGTTAATCTTCTCTTGTGGTTCATGCAAGTATGTGCTTATAGCATAGACACGAGTTCTCCCACATTGACAGTGGCTTGATGAAAAATGCTTGAGTAACCCCTCACTAATCTGGCGCCCTTGGGAGGTGGAGATATTTGAGGTAAATACTTCGAAGTCTCTATCTCTTTTAAGGGTCTGACTTGGTGTAGTGGGTTAAGGCATACTAGTTATGGCAGCTATTGGAAGATAGTTGTGCTTTCTGGGTTCGAGTCCCACTGGTGGGTGTTGTCTAAAGATTGTTAATCTTCTCTTGTGGTTCATGCAAGTATGTGCTTATAGCATAGACACGAGTTCTCCCACATTGACAGTGGCTTGATGAAAAATGCTTGAGTAACCCCTCACTAATCTGGCGCCCTTGGGAGGTGGAGATATTTGAGGTAAATACTTCGAAGTCTCTATCTCTTTTAAGGGTCTGACTTGGTGTAGTGGGTTAAGGCATACTAGTTATGGCAGCTATTGGAAGATAGTTGTGCTTTCTGGGTTCGAGTCCCACTGGTGGGTGTTGTCTAAAGATTGTTAATCTTCTCTTGTGGTTCATGCAAGTATGTGCTTATAGCATAGACACGAGTTCTCCCACATTGACAGTGGCTTGATGAAAAATGCTTGAGTAACCCCTCACTAATCTGGCGCCCTTGGGAGGTGGAGATATTTGAGGTAAATACTTCGAAGTCTCTATCTCTTTTAAGGGTCTGACTTGGTGTAGTGGGTTAAGGCATACTAGTTATGGCAGCTATTGGAAGATAGTTGTGCTTTCTGGGTTCGAGTCCCACTGGTGGGTGTTGTCTAAAGATTGTTAATCTTCTCTTGTGGTTCATGCAAGTATGTGCTTATAGCATAGACACGAGTTCTCCCACATTGACAGTGGCTTGATGAAAATGCTTGAGTAACCCCTCACTAATCTGGCGCCCTTGGGAGGTGGAGATATTTGAGGTAAATACTTCGAAGTCTCTATCTCTTTTAAGGGTCTGACTTGGTGTAGTGGGTTAAGGCATACTAGTTATGGCAGCTATTGGAAGATAGTTGTGCTTTCTGGGTTCGAGTCCCACTGGTGGGTGTTGTCTAAAGATTGTTAATCTTCTCTTGTGGTTCATGCAAGTATGTGCTTATAGCATAGACACGAGTTCTCCCACATTGACAGTGGCTTGATGAAAATGCTTGAGTAACCCCTCACTAATCTGGCGCCCTTGGGAGGTGGAGATATTTGAGGTAAATACTTCGAAGTCTCTATCTCTTTTAAGGGTCTGACTTGGTGTAGTGGGTTAAGGCATACTAGTTATGGCAGCTATTGGAAGATAGTTGTGCTTTCTGGGTTCGAGTCCCACTGGTGGGTGTTGTCTAAAGATTGTTAATCTTCTCTTGTGGTTCATGCAAGTATGTGCTTATAGCATAGACACGAGTTCTCCCACATTGACAGTGGCTTGATGAAAAATGCTTGAGTAACCCCTCACTAATCTGGCGCCCTTGGGAGGTGGAGATATTTGAGGTAAATACTTCGAAGTCTCTATCTCTTTTAAGGGTCTGACTTGGTGTAGTGGGTTAAGGCATACTAGTTATGGCAGCTATTGGAAGATAGTTGTGCTTTCTGGGTTCGAGTCCCACTGGTGGGTGTTGTCTAAAGATTGTTAATCTTCTCTTGTGGTTCATGCAAGTATGTGCTTATAGCATAGACACGAGTTCTCCCACATTGACAGTGGCTTGATGAAAAATGCTTGAGTAACCCCTCACTAATCTGGCGCCCTTGGGAGGTGGAGATATTTGAGGTAAATACTTCGAAGTCTCTATCTCTTTTAAGGGTCTGACTTGGTGTAGTGGGTTAAGGCATACTAGTTATGGCAGCTATTGGAAGATAGTTGTGCTTTCTGGGTTCGAGTCCCACTGGTGGGTGTTGTCTAAAGATTGTTAATCTTCTCTTGTGGTTCATGCAAGTATGTGCTTATAGCATAGACACGAGTTCTCCCACATTGACAGTGGCTTGATGAAAAATGCTTGAGTAACCCCTCACTAATCTGGCGCCCTTGGGAGGTGGAGATATTTGAGGTAAATACTTCGAAGTCTCTATCTCTTTTAAGGGTCTGACTTGGTGTAGTGGTTAAGGCATACTAGTTATGGCAGCTATTGGAAGATAGTTGTGCTTTCTGGGTTCGAGTCCCACTGGTGGGTGTTGTCTAAAGATTGTTAATCTTCTCTTGTGGTTCATGCAAGTATGTGCTTATAGCATAGACACGAGTTCTCCCACATTGACAGTGGCTTGATGAAAAATGCTTGAGTAACCCCTCACTAATCTGGCGCCCTTGGGAGGTGGAGATATTTGAGGTAAATACTTCGAAGTCTCTATCTCTTTTAAGGGTCTGACTTGGTGTAGTGGGTTAAGGCATACTAGTTATGGCAGCTATTGGAAGATAGTTGTGCTTTCTGGGTTCGAGTCCCACTGGTGGGTGTTGTCTAAAGATTGTTAATCTTCTCTTGTGGTTCATGCAAGTATGTGCTTATAGCATAGACACGAGTTCTCCCACATTGACAGTGGCTTGATGAAAAATGCTTGAGTAACCCCTCACTAATCTGGCGCCCTTGGGAGGTGGAGATATTTGAGGTAAATACTTCGAAGTCTCTATCTCTTTTAAGGGTCTGACTTGGTGTAGTGGGTTAAGGCATACTAGTTATGGCAGCTATTGGAAGATAGTTGTGCTTTCTGGGTTCGAGTCCCACTGGTGGGTGTTGTCTAAAGATTGTTAATCTTCTCTTGTGGTTCATGCAAGTATGTGCTTATAGCATAGACACGAGTTCTCCCACATTGACAGTGGCTTGATGAAAATGCTTGAGTAACCCCTCACTAATCTGGCGCCCTTGGGAGGTGGAGATATTTGAGGTAAATACTTCGAAGTCTCTATCTCTTTTAAGGGTCTGACTTGGTGTAGTGGGTAAGGCATACTAGTTATGGCAGCTATTGGAAGATAGTTGTGCTTTCTGGGTTCGAGTCCCACTGGTGGGTGTTGTCTAAATTGTTAATCTTCTCTTGTGGTTCATGCAAGTATGTGCTTATAGCATAGACACGAGTTCTCCCACATTGACAGTGGCTTGATGAAAAATGCTTGAGTAACCCCTCACTAATCTGGCGCCCTTGGGAGGTGGAGATATTTGAGGTAAATACTTCGAAGTCTCTATCTCTTTTAAGGGTCTGACTTGGTGTAGTGGGTTAAGGCATACTAGTTATGGCAGCTATTGGAAGATAGTTGTGCTTTCTGGGTTCGAGTCCCACTGGTGGGTGTTGTCTAAAGATTGTTAATCTCTCTTGTGGTTCATCAGCAAGTATGTGCTTATAGCATAGACACGAGTTCTCCCACATTGACAGTGGCTTGATGAAAAATGCTTGAGTAACCCCTCACTAATCTGGCGCCCTTGGGAGGTGGAGATATTTGAGGTAATACTTCGAAGTCTCTATCTTTTTAAGGGTCTGACTTGGTGTAGTGGGTTAAGGCATACTAGTTATGGCAGCTATTGGAAGATAGTTGTGCTTTCTGGGTTCGAGTCCCACTGGTGGGTGTTGTCTAAAGATGTGTTAATCTTCTCTTGTGGTTCATGCAAGTATGTGCTTATAGCATGACACGAGTTCTCCCCCATTGACAGTGGCTTTGATGAAAAATGCTGAGTAACCCTCTCACTAATCTGGCGCCCTGGGAGGTGGAGATATTTGAGGTAAATACTTCGAAGTCTCTATCTCTTTTAAGGGTCTGACTTGGTGTAGGGGTGGGTTAAGGCATACTAGTTATGGCAGCTATTGGAAGATAGTTGTGCTTTCTGGGTTCGTGAGTCCCGGTGGGTGTTGTCTAAAGATTGTTAATCTTCTCTTGGTTCATGCAAGTATGTGCTTATAGCATAGACACGAGTTCTCCCACATTGACAGTGGCTTGATGAAAATGCTTGAGTAACCCCTCACTAATCTGGCGCCCTTGGGGTGGAGATATTTGAGGTAAATACTTCGAAGTCTCTATCTCTTTTAAGGGTCTGACTTGGTGTAGTGGGTTAAGGCATACTAGTTATGGCAGCTATTGGAAGATAGTTGTGCTTTCTGGTTCGAGTCCCACTGGTGGGTGTTGTCTAAAGATTGTTAATCTTCTCTTGTGGTTCATGCAAGTATGTGCTTATAGCATAGACACGAGTTCTCCCACATTGACAGTGGCTTGATGAAAAATGCTTGAGTAACCCCTCACTAATCTGGCGCCCTTGGGAGGTGGAGATATTGAGGTAAATACTTCGAAGTCTCTATCTCTTTTAGGGTCTGACTTGGTGTAGTGGGTTAAGGCATACTAGTTATGGCAGCTATTGGAAGATAGTTGTGCTTTCTGGGTTCGAGTCCCACTGGTGGTGTTTGTCTAAGATTGTGTTAATCTTCTCTTGTGGTTCATGCAGTATGTGCTTATAGCATAGACACGAGTTCTCCACATTGACAGTGGCTTGATGAAAAATGCTTGAGTAACCCTCACTAATCTGCGCGCCTTTGGAGGTGGAGATATTTGAGGTAAATACTTCGAAGTCTCTATCTCTTTTAAGGGTCTGACTTGGTGTAGTGGGTTAAGGCATACTAGTTATGGCAGCTTGGAGATAGTTGTGCTTTCTGGGTTCGAGTCCCCTGGTGGGTGTTGTCTAAAGATTGTTAATCTTCTCTTGTGGTTCATGCAAGTATGTGCTTATAGCATAGACACGAGTTCTCCACATTGACAGTGGCTTGATGAAAAATGCTTGAGTAACCCCTCACTAATCTGGCGCCCTTGGGAGGTGGAGATATTTGAGGTAAATACTTCGAAGTCTCTATCTCTTTTAAGGGTCTGACTTGGTGTAGTGGGTTAAGGTACTAGTTATGGCAGCTATTGGAAGATAGTTGTGCTTTCTGGGTTCGAGTCCCACTGGTGGGTGTTGTCTAAAGATTGTTAATCTTCTCTTGTGGTTCATGCAAGTATGTGCTTATAGCATAGACACGAGTTCTCCCACATTGACAGTGGCTTGATGAAAAATGCTTGAGTGACCCCTCACTAATCTGGCGCCTTGGGAGGTGGAGATATTGAGGTAAATACTTCGAAGCTCTATCTCTTTTAAAGGGTCTGACTTGGTGTAGGGGTTAAGGCATACTAGTTATGGCAGCTATTGGAAGATAGTTGTGCTTTCTGGGTTCGAGTCCCACTGGGGGGTGTGTCTAAAGATTGTTAATCTTCTCTTGTGTTTCATGCAAGTATGTGCTTATAGCATAGACACGAGTTCTCCCACATTGACAGTGGCTTGATGAAAAATGCTTGAGTAACCCCTCACTAATCTGGCGCCCTTGGGAGGTGGAGATATTTGAGGTAAATACTTCGAAGTCTCTATCTCTTTTAGGGTCTGACTTGTGTAGTGGGTTAAGGCATACTAGTTATGGCAGCTATTGGAAGATAGTTGTGCTTTCTGGTTCGAGTCCCACTGGTGGGTGTTGTCTAAAGATTGTTAATCTTCTCTTGTGGTTCATGCAAGTATGTGCTTATAGCATAGACACGAGTTCTCCCACATTGACAGTGGCTTGATGAAAAATGCTTGAGTAACCCTCACTAATCTGGCGCCCTGGGGTGTGAGGAGATATTGAGGTAAATACTTCGAAGTCTCTATCTCTTTTAAGGGTCTGACTTGGTGTAGTGGGTTAAGGCATACTAGTTATGGCAGCTATTGGAAGATAGTTGTGCTTTCTGGGTTCGAGTCCCACTGGTGGTGT
Source organism: Procambarus virginalis (assembly GCA_020271785.1). Lineage (NCBI taxonomy): Eukaryota > Metazoa > Arthropoda > Malacostraca > Decapoda > Cambaridae > Procambarus > Procambarus virginalis. Next base: position 14,015 of record WNGS01130214.1, read on the forward strand.
TGTCTAAAGATTGTTAATCTTCTCTTGTGGTTCATGCAAGTATGTGCTTATAGCATAGACACGAGTTCTCCCACATTGACAGTGGCTTGATGAAAAATGCTTGAGTAACCCCTCACTAATCTGGCGCCCTTGGGAGGTGGAGATATTTGAGGTAAATACTTCGAAGTCTCTATCTCTTTTAAGGGTCTGACTTGGTGTAGTGGTTTAAGGCATACTAGTTATGGCAGCTATTGGAAGATAGTTGTGCTTTCTGGGTTCGAGTCCCCTGGTGGGTGTTGTCTAAAGATTGTTAATCTTCTCTTGTGGTTCATGCAAGTATGCTTTTATAGCAGACACGAGTTCTCCCACATTGACAGTGGCTTGATGAAAAATGCTTGAGTACCCCTCACTAATCTGGCGCCCTTGGGAGGTGGAGATATTTGAGGTAAATACTTCGAAGTCTCTATCTCTTTTAAGGGTCTGACTTGGTGTAGTGGGTTAAGGCATACTAGTTATGGCAGCTATTGGAAGATAGTTGTGCTTTCTGGGTTCGAGTCCCACTGGTGGTGTTGTCTAAAGATTGTTAATCTTCTCTTGTGGTTCATGCATATGTGCTTATAGCATAGACACGAGTTCCCCACATTGACAGTGGCTTGATGAAAAATGCTTGAGTAACCCCTCACTAATCTGGCGCCCTTGGGAGGTGGAGATATTTGAGGTAATACTTCGAAGTCTCTATCTCTTTTAAGGGTCTGACTTGGTGTAGTGGGTTAGGCATACTATTATGGCAGCTATTGGAAGATAGTTGTGCTTTCTGGGTTCGAGTCCCACTTGGGGGTGTTGTCTAAAGATTGTTAATCTTCTCTTGTGTTCATGCAAGTATTTGCTTATAGCATAGACACGAGTTCTCCCACATTGACAGTGGCTTGATGAAAATGCTTGAGTAACCCCTCACTAATCTGCGCCCTTGGAGGTGGAGATATTTGAGGTAAATACTTCGAAGTCTCTATCTCTTTTAAGGGGTCTGACTTGGTGTAGTGGGTTTAGGCATACTAGTTATGGCAGCTATTGGAAGATAGTTGTGCTTTCTGGGTTCGAGTCCCACTGGTGGGTGTTGTCTAAAGATTGTTAATCTTCTCTTGTGGGTTCATGCAAGTATGTGCTTATAGCATAGACACGAGTTCTCCCACATTGACAGTGGCTTGATGAAAAATGCTTGAGTGCCCCCTCACTAATCTGGCGCCCTTGGGAGGTGGAGATATTTGAGGTAAATACTTCGAAGTCTCTATCTCTTTTAAGGGTCTGACTTGTGGTAGGGGTTAAGGCATACTAGTTATGGCAGCTATTGGAAGATAGTTGTGCTTTCTGGGTTCGAGTCCCACTGGTGGGTGTTGTCTAAAGATTGTTAATCTTCTCTTGTGGTTCATGCAAGTATGTGCTTATAGCATAGACACGAGTTCTCCCACATTGACAGTGGCTTGATGAAAAATGCTTGAGTGACCCCTCACTAATCTGGCGCCCTGGGAGGTGGAGATATTGAGGTAAATACTTCGAAGTCTCTATCTCTTTAAGGGTCTGACTTGGTGTAGTGGGTTAAGGCATACTAGTTATGGCAGCTATGGGAAGATAGTTGTGCTTTCTGGGTTCGAGTCCCACTGGTGGTGTTGTCTAAAGATTGTTAATCTTCTCTTGTGGTTCATGCAAGTATGTGCTTATAGCATAGACCCGAGTTTCTCCCACATTGACAGTGGCTTGATGAACAATGCTTGAGTTCCCCTCACTAATCTGGCGCCTTGGGAGGTGGAGATATTTGAGGTAAATACTCGAAGTCTCTATCTCTTTTAAGGGTCTGACTTGGTGTAGTGGGTTAAGGCATACTAGTTATGGCAGCTATTGGAAGATAGTTGTGCTTTCTGGGTTCGAGTCCCACTGGTGGGTGTTGTCTAAGATTGTTAATCTTCTCTTGTGGTTCATGCAAGTATAGTGCTTTAGCATAGACACGAGTTCTCCCACATTGACAGTGGCTTGAGAAAAATGCTTGAGTGTACCCCTCACTAATCTGGCGCCCTTGGGAGGTGGAGATAT
>WNGS01130215.1:0-14386 GCA_020271785.1 Procambarus virginalis
CAGGTCTCGCAGTCATGTCATAATGCCCGTGAACACTTTACCGCCATGTTTGACATAGTGCGTGACATACGTTATACATAGTTGCGTGACAGAAATTACGGTAAGAAGCTATTTGTGTTTACGTACGTACATATTGTTGACAGTCCCGCAGGCTAGCCAATGTAGTGTCGTCTGATGTACATACGTAAAACATATTGCTTTGACAAGTAGAGAACAAAAAGCAATGACAGTATATATTTTTGGTGTTTTTAGACATAAATCCAGAACATTATTGCGTTGACCACACCGTTCATGGCTCAGACAGATTATTTTCGGCGTGACATATCGCAGACATATAGTCGTGATATTAACGGCGTCATTACTTCTGGCGTGATCATTACGCATGCTAATATCTTATGTAGATTGGGACGTGACACTCACGCACAGACATACTTTGCGGTGCATGTACTTATAGCACCACACGTAATTAACATGAGTGCAAATCCGCCATAATACCTCCAATATACGATACAAGCCACCAGCTATCACAAATCCACCGCTATCATCCACTAAAGTTACACCTGGCCTATGTTTGACCCCTTGCTACTCCATGCTTCAAGAACAATTCGGAAAATTTGGAATTGCGCTGTTGAAGATCACTATGTACGGCTTATGTTGGGGTCAACGAAGTGCCGGGGCACTACCTTCTTCCATAATATACCTTATATTATTCTCATCCAACACTTTATGCCACAAAACAAAAAAAAAATACGGCCTCAGCAACTCGTAAGACACCACCAGTCTCTACACCATCCTACGCTCGTGATCCATTCAACACACTTCCTCAGCCGGCGGAGGTGATATCGTCTAACACGTCAATCCAAGCGGCGAGGTAGAAATCTATCAACACGTACGTCCCAGCGCTGTGTCTGAACTGTACACACGACGAATATGACAACCTAAATCGTTATTCCCAAGGCGGGGGGTATGTCAAAAACGTTTGTCCTCTATCGGGGGGCGTGATGTCCCAACACGTCCGCAGTCGGGGGGTGGTCAACACCGTTAATCCCACTGGGGGTGAGTGTCAACACTGTCCCAGCGTGGGGTGATTTCAACCACGTCCCACGCAAGGGGGTGATGATGCAACGACGAGTTATCCCGCACGAGTGGTGATGAACACGTCCCAGCGGTGGGGGGGGGGGGGGTGATGTCACACGTCGTGCCGGTGGGGGGTGATGTCAACACGACACCCCCAGCTGGGGGTGGAATGGTCCCAACACGTCCCAGCGGAGGGTGATTCCATACACGTCCCATCGTGGGTGTATGTCAACAACGTACGTTCCCACGCGGGGCGGGGGTATTGTCACACTGTCCCGCGGGAGGGGGGTGAATGTCAACTAAACGTCCCATCGGGGGGGGTTTGATGTCCAACACGTCCCAGCGGTGGGTGATTGGGCAACACGTTCCCAGCGGTGGTTATGTCAACACGTCTCAGATGTCGTGTGGGGGGGTGTTGTCAACACGTCCAAGCGGGGGGGGGGGGGGGGGGGGGGGGTTGTTGTGGGGGGGGGGGGTTAGCAGCGGGGGGGGGGGGGGTGATGTCAACACGGCCAGCGGGGCGGTTCAAAACAGTATCAGTCCCGGGGGTGATGTCAACAACGGTACCACCAGTACGCGTAGATGTCCACATAGACGTTTCTTCCAGACGGGGGGGGGGGGCTGTGATGTCACACGTCCCAGACAACACGGGGGGGATGGGTGATTGTCCCAACACTTCCCGCGGGGTGATGTCACACGGTCCAAGCGGGGGGGGTGATTGTCAACACCCTCCCAGCGGGGGGGTGATGTCAACACCTCCCAGCGGGGGGGTGATGTCAACACGTCACCGCGGGTGGGGGGGATGGATGTACAACACGTACCGTAGGCGGGGGGGGTGATATCAACACGTCCCCAGCGGGGGGTGGGTGATATCAACAACGTTCCAGCCCGCGGGCTGGGGGGGAGGTTACAGTGATCAAGCCGCTCCCAGCAGGGGGGGTGATATCAATCACGTCCCAGCGTGGGGGGGGGGTGATATCGACACCTCACGCTACCCCCAGCGGGGGGGGATGGGTGATGTCAACGCGTCCCAGCGGGGGTGATGTAAACACGTCCCAGCGGGGGGGAGATGTCAACACGTCCCAGCGGGGGGTTGATGTCAACACGTCCCAGCAGGGGGGTGCTAGTGATACGTCCCATTCCCAGCTTCCAGGGGGGGGGTGATGTTAACACGTTCCAGCGATGGAGGGGGTGATGTCAACAAGTCCCCTAACGGGGGTTGATGTCAACGACTACACGTCCGAGCGGGGGGGGGGTGATTGTCAACACGTCCCAGCGGTGGTTGGATGTCAACAACGTCCCAGCGTAGGGGGGGGGTTATTGTCCAACACGTCCCAGCGATGTGGGGTTTGTGATCCAACACGTTCACCAGGCGGGGGTTGATGGTCAACACGCCCACGCACTCCAAGCGAGGGGTGGGGTGATATCGGGATGATCTCAACCGTCCCTGGCAGGGGGGGGGGATATCCAAACCACGTCCCATCGGTCTTCGTGGTTGGTGGGGGTGATATCATCCACGTCCAAGGGGGTTGATGTCAACAGTCCCAGCGGGTGTACTGTCCAACACGTCGCCAGCGGGGAGGTTTGGATAGTTCCAGCCGTCCAGCGGGGGTGATGTCAATACGTCCCAGTAGGGGTGATGTCAACACGTCCCTTATGCCGGGTTGATAGTCAAACACGTTCCCCAGCGGGGGTGAGTTGTCCAACAGCGTCCAGCCGGGGGGGTGCATGTTCAGCGTGTTCCCACGTGGGGGTTGTGATGTCAACACGTCCCAGCAGGAGTGATGTCAACACGTCCCAACGGGGGGTTGATGTCAACACGTCCCAGCGGGGGGGTGAATGTCAGCAACATGTCCCAGCGGAGGGTGATGTCACACACGTCCCAGCAGGAGTGATGTCAACACGTCCCAGTGGGGGAGTGATGTACAATGCACGTCCCAGCGGGGGTGATGTTAACACGTCCCAGCGGGGGTGAGGTCAACACGTCCCAGCGGGTGTGATGTCAACACGATCCTAGTGGGGAGTGTCAACACGTCCAGTAGGGATGAGTGCCACCCTCGTCCCAGCAAGGGTTGAGTGTCACTACGTCCCAAGTAGGCGGTGATGTCAACACGTACCCAGGCTGGGGATGAGGTGATATCAACACGTCCCAGCGGGGGGTTGATGTCAACACGTCCCAGTAGGGGTGATGGGTCAACCACGTCCCAGGGGGGGTGATGTCAACACGTCACAGCGGGGGGTGATGTCAACGCGTCCCAGCGGGGGTGATGTCAACATGTCCCAGTGGGGGTGATGTCAACACGTCGCAGCGGGGGGGTGATGTCAACATGTCCTAGCGGGGGTGATGTCAACACGTTCCTATGGCGGGGGGGAGATGTCAACACGTCCGAGCAGGAGTGATGTCAACACGTCCCAGCTGGGGGTCGATGTCAACATCGTCCCAGCGGGGTAGGTGATGTACAACAGCGTCCCAGCGGGGGGGGGGGTTGTGATGTCAACACGTCCCAGCGGGGGTGATGTGAACACGTCCACGATGCCAGCGGAGGGGGGGGGGTTACGTCCCGCAGGGGGGGGGGGGGGTGGGGTGATTATCAACACGTCCCGCGCGGGGGGGTGGGGGTGATGTTGGGGGGGGGGGTTGTAAGCGGGGGGGGGGGAGGATATCAACATGTCCCCAGCGGGGGTTGATGGTCAAACACGGCTCCACCGGGAGGGTTGATTTAACAATGACGGTACCCAGCGGGGTGCTGTGTAACACCCGTCCCAGTGCTTGCCGCTATTGGTGATGTCAACGCGTCCCAGCGGGGGTGATGTGAACACGTCCCAGCGGGGTTGATGTCAACACGTCCCTCTCCCCCAGCGGGGGTGATGTCAACACGTCCCTGGCGAGGGGTGATGTCAACACGTCCCCAGTAGGGGTGATGTCAACACGTCCCCGCGGGGGGTAGTTGAGTCTGGCTAACCAAGTCCAATGCGGGGGTGGAGTTCAGGAACACGTCCCCCAGCGGGGGTTGAGTGTAACACGTCCCAGCGGGTAGGTGATGTCAACACGGTCCAGCGGGGTGTGATGTCAAGCCACGTGCTCCCAGCGGGGTTGTGATGTCAACACGTCCCAGTAGGGGTGATGTCAACACGGGTCCCAGCGGGTGGGGTGATGTCAACACGTCCGAGCGGGAGTGATGTCAACACGTCCTAGCGGGGGGTGATGTCAACATGTCCCAGTGGGGGTGATGTCAACACGTCGCAGCGGGGGGGTGATGTCAACATGTCCCAGTGGGGGTGATGTCAACACGTCGCAGCGGGGGGGTGATGTCAACATGTCCCAGTGGGGGTGATGTCAACACGTCGCAGCGGGGGGGTGATGTCAACATGTCCCAGTGGGGGTGATGTCAACACGTCGCAGCGGGGGGGTGATGTCAACATGTCCCAGTGGGGGTGATGTCAACACGTCGCAGCGGGGGGGTGATGTCAACATGTCCCAGTGGGGGTGATGTCAACACGTCGCAGCGGGGGGGTGATGTCAACATGTCCCAGTGGGGGTGATGTCAACACGTCTTTGCGGGGGTGATGTCAACACGTGCCAGCGGGGGTGATGTCAACACGTACCAGCGGGGGTGATGTCAACACTTCCCAGCGGGGGTGATGTCAACCCGTCCCAGCGGGGGTGATGTTAACACGTCCCAGCGGGGGGTTGATGTCAACACGTCCCAGCGGGGTTGATGTCAACACGTCCCAGCGGGGTTGATGTCAACACGTCCCAGCGGGGTTGATGTCAACACGTCCCAGCAAGGGTGATCGGCACCTGTCACGTCCCCGTAGGGTTGATGTCAACACCGTCCATAAGCGGGGGTGATTGCTCACACGTACCAGCAAGGTGGCTGTCAACACGTCAAAGGGGTGGACTGTCAACACTGGTCCCAGAGGGGGTGATGTCAACACGTCCCAGGAGGGGTGGTGATGTCAACAGGTCCCAGCGGGGGTGATGTCAATACGTAGGGGTCAACATCGCTCCCAGCTGGGGGATGTGTAACATGCCCTCCCTATGAAGCGGGGTGACAGTCACCCCCGCTGGGAGTACTGTGTTGACAACCCACCCCCCCCCAGCTAGGGCCACGTGATTGACATCACTCCTCCCGCTAAGGGACCTGCTTGACATCACCCCCTCTTGGGACGTGTTGAGCATCACCCCTGCTGGGACGTGTATGACATCACCACCGACTGGGAGCGTGTTGGACATCACCCTACGGGACCGTGTTGACTATCACCCTCTGCTGGGACGACTGTTGACACTCACCACCTACTCTGGGACGTGTTGACATCACCATTGAGTGCTGGGACGTGTTGACATCGACACCCGTCCTGGAACGCTGTTGACATCGACTCCTCCGCTGGGACGTGTTTAACATCCACCCCCCCCCCGCTGGAGAGTGTTGACATCACCCCCCCGTTACTCCCCCGATGGGAGGTTGACCACCTGGGGTCCCTGGGCCGATGTGTTGACATCACTCCTGCTGGGACGTGTTGACATCAACCCCGCTGGGACGTGTTGACATCAACCCCCCGCTGGGACGTGTTGACATCAACCCCCCGCTGGGACGTGTTGACATCACTATACCTGCTGGGACGTGTTGACATCAACCCCCCGCTGGGACGTGTTAACATCACCCCCGCTGGGACGCGTTGACATCACCCCCGCTGGCACGTGTTGACATCACCCCCGCAAAGACGTGTTGACATCACCCCCACTGGGACATGTTGACATCACCCCCCCGCTGCGACGTGTTGACATCACCCCCACTGGGACATGTTGACATCACCCCCCCGCTGCGACGTGTTGACATCACCCCCACTGGGACATGTTGACATCACCCCCCCGCTGCGACGTGTTGACATCACCCCCACTGGGACATGTTGACATCACCCCCCCGCTGCGACGTGTTGACATCACCCCCACTGGGACATGTTGACATCACCCCCCCGCTGCGACGTGTTGACATCACCCCCACTGGGACATGTTGACATCACCCCCCGCTAGGACGTGTTGACATCAACCCCGCTGGGACGTGTTGACATCAACCCCGCTGGGACGTGTTGACATCAACCCCGCTGGGACGTGTTCACATCACCCCCGCTGGGACGCGTTGACATCACCCCCGCTGGGACGGGTTGACATCACCCCCGCGGGGACGTGTTGACATCACCCCTACTGGGACGTGTTGACATCAACCCCCCGCTGGGACGTGTTGACATCAACCCCGCTGGGACGTGTTGACATCAACCCCGCTGGGACGTGTTCACATCACCCCCGCTGGGACGCGTTGACATCACCCCCGCTGGGAAGTGTTGACATCACCCCCGCTGGGGCGTGTTGACATCACCCCCCGCTGGGACCTGCTTGACATCAACCCCGCCGGCTGGAAATGTTGATATCACTCCCCCCCCCCCCCTCGCTGGGACGTTGTTGATATCCACCCCCCTCCCCCCTGCCTGGGAGCGTTTTGATATCACCCCCCCCCCTACCCCGCTTGGACGTGTTGACATAGCCCCCAGCAATGGGGAATTGGTTGACATCACAACCCCCCCCCCCCGCTGGGACGTGTTGACATCACCCCCCGCGGGGACGTGTTGACATCACCCCCCACTGTGGACGTTGTTGACATCACTCCTTCTCGGACGTGTTGACATCACCCCCGCTGGGAAGTGTTGACATCACCCCCGCTAGGACATGTTGACATCACCCCCCCGCTGCGACGTGTTGACATCACCCCCACTGGGACATGTTGACATCACCCCCCCGCTGCGACGTGTTGACATCACCCCCTCTGGTACGTGTTGACATACCTCCCGCTGGGACGTGTTGACATCAACCCCCCGTTGGGACGTGTTGACATCACCATTGCTGGGACGTGTTGATATCACCCTTCCCGCTGGGACGTGTTTGAACATCACCCCTTACTGGGACGTGTTGACATCACCCTTGCTGCGACGTGTTGACATCACCCCCGCTGGGGCGTGTTGACATCACCCCCGCTGGGAAGTGTTGACATCACCCCCGCTGAGACGTGTTGACATCACCCCCGCTGGGACGTGTTAACATCACCCCCGCTGGGGCGTGTTGACATCACCCCCGCTGGGACGTGTTGACACCACCCCTACTTGCAGGGACGTGTTGACATCACCCCAGCTGGGACTAGTATGACATATCACCCCCCTCTGGGACGTGTTGACATCAACCCCCCGCTGGGACGTGTTAACATCACCCCCGCTGGGGCGTGTTGACATCACCCCCGCTGGGACACGTTGACATCACCCCCGGCTGGGACGTGTTGACATCAACCCCGCTGGGACGTGTTGACATCCCCACCGCGGGGACGTGTTGACATCACCCCTGCTGGGACGTGTTAACATCACCCCCGCTGGGGCGTGTTGACATCACCCCCGCTGGGAAGTGTTGACATCACCCCCGCTGGGAAGTGTTGACATCACCCCCGCTGGGACCTGTTGACATCAACCCCGCTTGGACGTGTTGATATCACCCCCCCCCTTCCCCCGCTGGGACGTGTGATATCACCCCCCCCTGCCGGGACGTGTTGATATCACCCCCCCCCCGCTTGGACGTGTTGACATCACCCCCGCTGGGACGTGTTGACATCACAACCCCCCTCGCTGGGACGTGTTGACATCACCCCCCCCCGCTGGGACGTGTTGACATCAACCCCGCTGGGACGTGTTGACATCACCCCCCCCCTCGCTGGGACGTGTTGACATCACCCCCGTTGGGACGTGTTGACATCACCCCCCCTCGCTGGGACGTGTTGACATCACCCCCCCGCTGGGACGTATTGATATCACCCCCCCGCTGGGACGTGTTGATATCACCCCCCCGCAGGGACGTGTTGACATCTCCCCCCGCTGGGACGTGTTGACATCACCCCCGCTGGGACGTGTTGACATCACCCCCCCCCCGCTGGGACGTGTTGATATCACCCCCCCCCCCGCTGGGACGTGTTGATATCACCCCCCCGCTGGGACGTGTTGATATCACCCCCCCCCCCGCGGGGACGTGTTGATATCACCCCCCCCCCGCTGGGACGTGTTGATATCACCCCCCCCGCTGGGACGTGTTGACATCACCCCCCCCCCGCTGGGACGTGTTGACATCACCCCCCCGCTGGGAGGTGTTGACATCACCCCCCGCTGGGAGGTGTTGACATCACCCCCCCGCTTGGACGTGTTGACATCACCCCCGCTGGGACGTGTTGACATCACCCCCCCCCGCTGGGACGTGTTGACATCACCCCCCCCCCCCGCTGGAACGTGTTGACATCACCGCCGCTGGGACGTGTTGACATCACCCCCGCTGGGACGTGTTGACATCACCCCCGCTGGGACGTGTTGACATCACCCCCCCCCCCCCGCTGGGACGTGTTGACAACACCCCCCCCCCCCCCCGCTGGGACGTGTTGACATCACCCCCCCCGCTGAGACGTGTTGACATCACCCCCGCTGGGACGTGTTGACATCACCCCCCGCTGGGACGTGTTGACATCACCCCCCCCCGCTGGGACGTGTTGACATCACCCCCCTCCCCGCTGGGACGTGTTGACATCACCCCCCCCCCCCGCTGGGACGTGTTGACATCACCCCCGCTGGGACGTGTTGACATCACCCCCGCTGGGACGTGTTGACATCACCCCCGCTGGGACGTGTTGACATCACCCCCCCCGCTACGACGTGTTGACATCACCCCCCCCCCCCCCGCTGGGACGTGTTGACATCACCCCCGCTGGGACGTGTTGACATCACCCCCGCTGGGACGTGTTGACATCACCCCCGCTGGGACGTGTTGACATCACCCCCGCTGGGACGTGTTGACATCACCCCCCCGCTGCGACGTGTTGACATCACCCCCCCGCTGCGACGTGTTGACATCACCCCCGCTGGGACGTGTTGACATCACCCCCGCTGGGACGTGTTGACATCACCCCCGCTGGGACGTGTTGACATCACCCCCGCTGGGACGTGTTGACATCACCCGCTAGGATGGGTAAGACTGTGGTGTCTTAAGGTTGTGTTTGGTGTATAAGGTTGGATGAGATATACATATAAGGTATATATGGAGAAGGTAGTGACGGTCTTGTGACAATAAGCCGGTGTCTTCACGATAGTACATGTTAGGAAGGTAAGCCAGGTGACTTTGTGGATTAGCTGGTGGATTTGTGGATTAGCTGGTGGCTTGTATCTTATGGAGGGTTATGGAGGAATTACTCGTAATTCCGTGTGCTAAGTATGTCACGCAATATGTCTGCGTATGTCACGCAATATGTGCTGCGTATGTCACGCAATATGTCTGCGTATATCACGCAATATGTCTGCGTATGTCACGCAATATGTCTGCGTATGTCACGCAATATGTCTGCGTATGTCACACAATATGTCTGCGTATGTCACGCAATATGTCTACGTATGTCACGCAATATGTGCTGCGGATGTCACACAATATGTCTCCGTATGTCACACAATATGTCTACGTATGTCACGCAATATGTCTACGTATGTCACGCAATATGTCTGCGTATGTCACGCAATATGTGCTGCGGATGTCACACAATATGTCTACGTATGTCACACAATATGTCTCCGTATGTGACGCAATATGTCTACGTATGTCACGCAATATGTCTGCGTATGTCACACAATATGTCTACGTATGTCACGCTATGCCTCTGGGTGTGTCACGCCACATCTCGGACACCACACCAGACATAACCAGACTTTATACGTGCCTGGCCAGACAGTCTGTGGGAAGAGGCATCACCAGCCAGGGTCTGGGACCACACGCCGGCTACCTGTCCCCAGTGCTAACAAACTTATTCTTTACTATACAATGAAAGATAATTGAACTTTCTTGGTCGTCTGAAGTGGCGAGTCTGGCTAACTCAGTGAGTTGTATGCTGGAGAAGGCTGAGCTTTGTACCTGCTGGTGGTGCTGAGTTTACTGCTGAGCTTTGTACGTGCTGGTGGTGCTGAGTTTACTGCTGAGCTTTGTACGTGCTGGTGGTGCTGAGTTTACTGCTGAGCTTTGTACGTGCTGGTGGTGCTGAGTTTACTGCTGAGCTTTGTACGTGCTGGTGGTGCTGAGTTTACTGCTGAGCTTTGTACGTGCTGGTGGTGCTGAGTTTACTGCTGAGCTTTGTACGTGCTGGTGGTGCTGAGTTTACTGCTGAGCTTTGTACGTGCTGGTGGTGCTGAGTTTACTGCTGAGCTTTATACGTGCTGGTGGTGCTGAGTTTACTGCTGAGCTTTATACCTGCTGGTGGTGCTGAGTTTACTGCTGAGCTTTATACCTGCTGGTGGTGCTGAGTTTACAGCTGAGCTTTATACCTGCTGGTGCTGCTGAGTTTACAGCTGAGCTTTATACCTGCTGGTGCTGCTGAGTTTACAGCTGAGCTTTATACCTGCTGGTGCTGCTGAGTTTACTGCTGAGCTTTATACCTGCTGGTGGTGCTGAGTTTACAGCTGAGCTTTATACCTGTTGGTGGTGCTGAGTTTACTGCTGAGCTTTGTACGTGCTGGTGCTGCTGAGTTTACTGCTGAGCTTTATACCTGCTGGTGCTGCTGAGTTTACTGCTGAGCTTTATAACTGCTGAGTTTACAGGTGATCTATAAGCCAGGTGATGGTGGTGAGTATAATGGGTGTAAGTGTAGAGGAGACCCAGGCTCCGTCAGTGTTGAGGCTCCCTCAAGTGGGGGTAAACACTCTCTGGTCGGGTCTGGTCTGGTCTGGTCTGGTCTTTGTCTGGTCTGGTCTGGTCGGGTCGGGTCGGTCGGTCTGGTCTGGTCTGGTCTGGTCTGGTCTGGTCGGACTCTTCACAACATTACTCACAAGTTTCCTGAAAAATGTCGTCGAGGCGAGGACGGTCCAGCGTGTCCTCCACCAGGCTTTGAAAACTTCCTGAATGGATCCTTGATGAATGTGGCGTGTGTGTGTGTGTGTGTGTGGTGTGTGTGTGGTGTGTGTGTGTGTGTGTGTGTGTGTGTGTGTACTCACCTAGTTGTACTCACCTAGTTGTGCTTGCGGGGGTTGAGCTCTGGCTCTTTGGTCCCGCCTCTCAACCGTCAATCAACAGGTGAACAGTTTCCTGAGCCTATTGGGCTCTATCATATCTACACTTGAAACTGTGTATGGAGTCAGCCTCCACCACATCGCTTCCTAATGCATTCCATTTGTCAACCACTCTGACACTAAAAAAGTTCTTTCTAATATCTCTGTGGCTCATTTGGGCACTCAGTTTCCACCTGTGTCCCCTAGTGCGTGTGCCCCTTGTGTTAAACAGCCTGTCTTTATCAACCCTGTCGATTCCCCTGAGAATCTTGAATGTGGTGATCATGTCCCCCCTAACTCTTCTGTCTTCCAACGAAGTGAGGTTTAATTCCTGCAGTCGCTCCTCGTAGCTCATACCTCTCAGCTCGGGTACTAGTCTGGTGGCAAACCTTTGAACCTTTTCCAGTTTAGTCTTATGCTTGACTAGATAGGGACTCCATGCTGGAGCCGCATACTCCAGGATTGGTCTGACATATGTGGTATATAATGTTCTGAAAGATTCCTTACACAAGTTTCTAAAGGCCGTTCTTATGTTAGCCAACCTGGCATATGCTGCTGATGTTATCCTCTTGATATGAGCTTCAGGGGACAGGTCTGGCGTGATATCAACCCCCAGGTCTTTCTCTCTCTCTGACTCTTGAAGTATTTCATCTCCCAAATGATACCTTGTATCTGGTCTCCTGCTTCCTACCCCTATCTTCATTACATTACATTTGCTTGGGTTAAACTCTAACAGCCATTTGTTCGACCATTCCTGCAGCTTGTCCAGGTCTTCTTGAAGTCTCAAGCTGTCCTCCTCTGTCTTAATCCTTCTCATAATTTTGGCGTCGTCAGCAAACATTGAGAGGAATGAGTCTATACCCTCTGGGAGATCATTTACGTATATCAGAAACAGGATAGGTCCAAGTACAGAGCCCTGTGGGACTCCACTGGTGACTTCACGCCAGTCTGAGGTCTCACCCCTCACTGTAACTCTCTGCTTCCTATTGCTTAGGTACTCCCTTATCCACTGGAGCGCCCTACCTGTTACTCCTGCCTGTTTCTCCAGCTTATGCATCAACCTTTTATGGGGTACTGTGTCAAAGGCTTTCCGACAGTCCAAAAAATGCAGTCCGCCCACCCTTCTCTTTCTTGCTTAATTTTTGTCACCTGATCGTAGAATTCTATCAAGCCTGTAAGGCAAGATTTACCCTCCCTGAACCCATGTTGATGGGTTGTCACGAAGTCTCTTCTCTCCAGATGTGTTACTAGGTTTTTTCTCACAATCTTCTCCATCACCTTGCATGGTATACAAGTTAAGGACACTGGCCTGTAGTTCAGTGCCTCTTGTCTGTCACCCTTTTTGTATATTGGTACTACATTAGCAGTCTTCCATATTTCTGGTAGGTCCCCCGTTTCCAGTGACTTACTATACACTATGGAGAGTGGTAAGCAAAGTGCTCCTGCACACTCTTTCAATACCCATGGCGAGATTCCATCCGGCCCAACAGCTTTTCTCACATCCAGCTCCAATAGGTGCTTTTTGACCTCATCTCTTGTAATTTCGAACCTATCCAAGGTCACCTGGTTTGCTGCCACCTCTCCCAGCGTGATATCTCCGTGTTCTATTGTAAAGACCTCCTGGAACCTTTTGTTGAGTTCTTCACACACCTCTTTGTCATTCTCTGTGTACCTGTCCTCGCCCACCCTAAGTTTAATCACCTGTTCCTTCACTGTTGTCTTCCTCCTGATGTGACTGTGTAGTAGCTTTGGTTCAGTCTTGGCTTTATTAGCTATATCATTTTCATACCTTTTCTCAGCTGCTCTTCTCACACTGACATACTCGTTCCTGGTTCTCTGGTATCTCTCTCTACTTTCTGGTGTTCTGTTATTACGGATGTTCCTCCATGCCCTTTTGTTCAGCTCCTTTGCTTTCATACATTCCCTATTAAACCACAGATTCTTCCTTTGCTTCTCTGTTTTTTCCTGTTGGGCTGGGACAAACCTGCTTACAGCCTCCTGACATTTTTGGGTGACATAGTCCATCATGTCTTGTACGGACTTGGTTCCGAGTTCTGTGTCCCAATGTATATCCCATAGGAATTTATTCATCTCCTCATAGTTTCCCTTTCGGTACGCCAGCCCTTTGGTTCCCAGTTCTTTTTTGGGGGTGATAATTCCTAGCTCAACCAGGTACTCAAAGCTCAATACACTATGATCACTCATTCCCAAGGGGGCTTCCAACTTAACTTCCCTTATATCCGACTCATTTATGGTAAATATCAGATCAAGCAAGGCTGGTTCATTCCCTCCTCTCAATCTTGTCGGTCCCTTGACGTGTTGACTTAGAAAGTTTCTTGTTGCCACATCCAGCAGCTTAGCTCTCCATGTGTCTGGGCCTCCGTGTGGGTCTCTGTTCCCCCAATCTATCTTCCCATGGTTGAAGTCTCCCATGATTAGAAGTCTGGATCCGTTCCTGCTAGCCACAGAAGCTGCTCTCTCTATTATATTGATGGTGGCCATGTTGTTTCTATCATATTCCTGTCTGGGTCTTCTGTCATTCGGTGGAGGGTTATATATGACTACTATTATAATTTTCTGTCCTCCAGTTGCAATGGTGCCTGATATGTAGTCCCTGAAACCTTCACAGTTCTGAATTACCATCTCTTCGAAACTCCAACCTTCTCTTAGTAGCAAAGCCACACCACCTCCTCCTCTCCCTTCTCTCTCTTTCCTCACTACATAGTAGTCCTGTGGAAACACTGCATTTGTTATGATTTTCGTTAGCTTTGTTTCTGTGAGTGCTATTATGTCTGGGTTTTCGTCTAGTGCCCACTCTCCAAGTTCACTAGTTTTATTTGTAATCCCATCTATGTTAGTGTACATCGCCTTGAAGCTCACTTTCTTCTGTTCATTTACATGTCCCTTTCTTGGCGAGTATTCTACTGGTGTGGGAAGCTGTTCCGTGGGTGAGAGATCTGTGAGGTGGTTTGCAGGGTCGCAGAGGTTTTGGGGTGGGGGGGGTGGGTTTAAGGAAGGGGAACGGGTAGGGTGTGGGGTTAAGGAGATAGGGGGACATGGAGGATACGGGTGAGAGGGAGGAGAATAGGGAGGGTATGGGATGAGGGGAGGGGGACTGAGGGGGGAAGGTGGGAGGGGGACATGATGGAATGGGGATGGGGTGTCGGGGTCAGAATGGGGTGGGGGGGGAGGGTTGGGTGGTGG
>WNGS01130224.1:0-10165 GCA_020271785.1 Procambarus virginalis
GATGTAGAGGACTTTGCTGGAGGCGTCAGGCTCGCTTTCAGAGGGTCTTGACCTCACTTGAGCTGCAGAAATCGTGAGGGGAGGTCGCGCTCCGTTGAGCCCCTGTGGAAGAAGAACCCCTGATTGTCATACCTTCAAGAAGTGGACGGACGTTTCCACTGTGGAATAAGTCTGGAGACGTGTCAGCTCAACTCGTGAACTACAGAAAGAGCGTGGAGCAGTTTTTAAAGCAGTTCTGTGGGCAGCCTAGGGCGCCCTGTGTCGCCGCCCAACCAGCGGGCGTCAGCGAGCGATTCGAATTCTGTGGTTTGTCTGGGGAAGGAGTTGCTGAGAGAACTTCGAGTTCAGTAGAGGGAGTTAGTAGACAAAACTCTAAGGCAGTTGAAGGAGCAGTTTACTCTGAGGAAGAGTAGCCCCATAGTGTGGAGTAGGACCTCAAGCTGTGTGAGGAGGAGCAGTGAAGGGAAGTTTCACATGCTTCTGTAATACCAGTGGTGAAGCATCATTGCTGTTCAAGGAAAACTTCATGGTGCAGCAGCCTGGAAGAGCTGTAGAGGATCCTGGTAGAGAATTGTGGAGGAACCTGAAGACGTTCAGCATAGTGAGCCTATAGAGATAGAGATGATGTTCTTATTGTCTACTTATATGGAGTTGATAGAGTGTTTGAGTGTCATTGGCGTGCACGACACAGTGGGAGGCGAGTGATTGGATAGTTTTGTATCAAGGAATATTAATACTGATGTTTATAGTATTATAGCCATAGGCTGAGTTACCTGTATATAGTTATACACTTTCTAGGGCTTATAGTGCCATATTGTATTTCGAGATTTAACCCACTTGGTGAGGTTGGTAGCATAAGTGGCGAGCCAGGAGTTGGGTTACCACTTGATAAGCAGCTGATAGAGCCCTGATGGGATTGGATAGCAACTTGGCTATAATAGCATAGAATGTTGGAGTTGTTATTATATCATGTATGTGTGCTGTATATGTTCTCTATCCATTAAATTAATATAATCAAAAAGTGTTTGCCCTAGTCCTAGTGAGGCATCCCAGAAAGTAGAAAAGAAAGAGAGAAAAAGAGAAGGAACCACAGATGTGGACAGGGTGGAACAGAATTATAATTCAAAGAAAGGGAATTGAGGAGGTCATACCAAAATAAGGAGAGAATAGGGAGTCAAAGTGGATCGAATTGGGTGTGTACACGTGACAACAAGGCCAGTGTTGGAGACACACTCCCCTAAATGTGTGACTCTGAGCTCCTCTCCAAGAGCAGGAAGCATACAGGGTGATCTGATCAAAGTACAAGCACTACAGGTTTAGGTTGGTTGTACGGAAGGGACTTACGCACCTACCTACAACAACAACATAATAATATTCGATTATAATAGTTCGATAATAAAATACTTAGTGGGATGGACAAGGTGGAAATAGAGGAAATGTTTACAATGAGTAACAATAGAACAAGGTGGCACGGATGAGAGCTTGAGACTCAGATGTGTCATAGCGATGTTAGAAAATTTTCTTTTAGCATAAGGGCAGAGAGTAAATGGAATGACCTAAAGGAGCAGGATGTAGAGGCTAACTCCATTCATAACTTTAAATGCAAGTATAATAGAGAAATAGGTCAGGACTCATTGCATTAATTAAATAACCAAAGGCTAGAAAAGTGGGGTACAAAAAGCTACAGCTCGATACTGCAGGCTCAAATACGTTAGTACAAATAGGTGAGTACACTATAAACAAAATAAAAGTGTTTGTGGAGACAGAAAGGTGTAGCTGCAGACTTGAGCCTCCCATTAACTCTTCGAGTCATCACTGAAAAAGAGGAAGTTGCCAAAGGAATGGAAGACAGCCAATGTAGTGCCAATGTGCCAAAATGAAAGGACACAGGAGCCACTAAACTACACAGTAACTTCATTATAGACCATTCTCAGTTAGGCGCTACAAAAGCTTGCAAGGAGACGTCTCATGAAACACTTAAAAAATTAAGATTTCTCTCAAAATATCAGCAAAAATTCAGTTAAGCCAGATAATGTCCTACGAGTTTATAAGCGTTATGTTTGGATAACAATTATACAAATATGGGAAGAAGGGTTAGCTCCAGTATTGGCATTGATAATCAACAAACGTGTAACACAGTTCCATTTATTAGGTCCCAATTCCAAAACTGAAGACCAGGATGTCATAACTAAAGGAGTGCTGGTGTGGGGGATAGAACATATCATTGGTTGAAAACAGAGGGGTAATGCTGAAAAAAGAGAAATCAGTGGCGAACAGTTGAAAGTATTAAAAAACGCAAAAAAACGCAACTCACACCCCGTGAGTTCATTTCGGGGTCATATAGATTGTGATATATATCATCAAACTGTCAGAAGAAAGTCTTAAGTATCGTTGTTTGTGGATTTTGCATAATTGCTGCGATTTAGAAACGAATACATTTCAGGGAGAGAATGAAGAGATTTAGTTGCGCTCAAGCAGAGGTCGGACAGATGGTCACTTTCCTTTAACACTGACAAATGCAAAGATCTGAACATATGTGAAACGAAGAGAAGGCACGAGGAATACGCTAGAAAGATATTTTTTGATTCTGTTAACACAGAATCTGCTTGGATGGTATTCATGCACATGGACAGATAATTTTCATCAAAGTTGTGAGAAACTTTGGTGACCAAAAGACTAATATCTAGGCAACACAGTGTCCCGGACTTACTAATGTTCCACAGTCACATCCATATTGATTTGCTCTCCAATTTTATCTTTAGAGCGTTCGATTATTTACTATATTCTTTCAAAATTAATACTCCCATCATAATAATAAAAGAAGAAAAACTAATTAAGTGAACAGTAAAAGAAGCGGAAGCTGAACTATCGGTGGAACTCTGGACTGGGAGGCCGTGGAGGACGCGCCCACAGCTGAGCTACGACGGCTTCTGATTACTCTTTCATAAACACAGCTATTATCATGCATAAACACCAAGAATCTAATAAGAAAAATTCAATCTAGAAATTACCTGAGTGTAGTTACAGGATGAGATCTAAGCTCGTGGTATCCCGTCTTCTCAGTACTCTGTCGTATAACTCTTTGAAACTACAGACGGTTTTGGCCTCAATCACCTTCTCACTTAGCTTGTTCCAATCGCCTGCAACTATGTTTGCAAAAGAAAACTTTTAAATGTGTTTTTCATGTACCTTTGTTTCCTTTGATTCAATCTGAAAAATATTTTGCTTGTTTTTTATTAAACAAGGTCTCCCTATATCTCTATAAGTGAATAATTGAAGTGAACTATTTATGCTTTCGCTGTAAAAAAAATTATTAACAAGTTAAGTTTATGTTAATATATAATAATATATATATATATATATATATATATATATATATATATATATATATATATATATATATATAAATGTCGAGGTCAATGACATTATTAAGAGAAGCCTTACCACAGCCGGTTGTCCAGCAGAGAGAGAGCCCCGTTACCTAATGTCCCGCAACTCTGATGAGCCTGTTGGTCGCCCAGACGGAATCACGGTGAACCCCTGGAAGAATGGTAGACAGTTGGTGTGGGACTACACTTGCGTTTCAACTCTAGCCAATACCTATGTTGACTTCAGTGCTACTCAAGCAGGAGGAGCTGCCAATCACTGGGAAGCGGCCAAGTCACGTAAATACAGAGACCTTGAGCACCACTACAATTTTGTCCCCATTGCCTCAGAGACACTTGGTGCCTGGGGTAAAAGTGCTGCTAGCTTTTTGAAGGAGTTGTGGTCTAAGCTAATCGAAACAACTAGAGACCCTAGGGCTGCCAGTTTCTTTTTCAGCGCCTTAGTGTGGCAATCCAGAGAGGAAATGCTCACTGCACCCATGGTTCCTGCCCGCCTTCTGAGGAGCTGGAGGAGCTATTCAACTTGTGACAAGCAGCCTTGTACCCTGCATGTAATCAATATTGTAACTTTTCTTGTGTAATGACATTTTCAAATAAAGTTAGATAAATATACACACATACCAAAAGAATAGGGGTGGTAGGAGAAGAAAATATCAAAGTGTTCAGTGAGGATCCACAAGGTCTTCTCTGAGTACTCTTTATTTTCTTCTCCGAGGCTATGGGTCCCTACACTTGCACCAGAGGTGGTACCCCTTCTAGGTTTGAAATATAAATATATATATATATATATATATATATATATATATATATATATATATATATATATATATATATATATATATATATATATATATATATATATATATATATATATATATATATATATATATATATATATATATATATATATATATATATATATATATATATATATATATATATGTAAACTATAAATAATAAGCATAGTGAAGGAAAGGGAACTATCAGGGAAAAGCGCCAAGCCATTACGACTATATTGAACTGGGAAGGGGTCAGGATAAGGATTTGGGGTTGGAAGGGAGGAAGGAATGGTGCCCAACCACTAGGACGATTGGGGGATTGAACGCCGACCCATTTGAAGCGATACTGTGGCAATACTGTCCAGCCCAAGACGTGAGCTTTGGACTGTGTTGCTAGTTTTGTGTGTGTTAGTGTTATCAAATTAATAGATAAGTAAATTTTATAGGAATAGTATTTGTTGACGTGTTACTGTTCATGAACTTTGGAATGAGTTTGAATATGTAAAAGGAACGTAAATAATGTCTATATATATGTGTATGATCCAGGCATAATTAGTACACACACACACACACACACACACACACACACACACACACACACACACACACACACACACACACACACACACACACACACACACACACACACACACACACACACACACACACACACACACACACACACACACACACACACACACACATCAACGCAAACAGTCACTTAGACATTCACATGAGCACACAACTCTTGATTTGTCAAACACATTGTATCTAGCTTTACTATAACATTCGGACTATAAGCACTCATCCTCTGCCTTAGTTGAACCAACATAAGGATCATAAACACTCACCCACCATGTGACTGTAAGCAACATGTGAGTCATAAACACTCACCCTCCACGTTACTGTAAGCAACATTTGAGTCACTAACACTCACCCAACACGTTACTGTAAGCAACATGTGAGTCATTAACACTCACCCAACACGTTACTGTAAGCAACATGTGAGTCATTAACACTCACCCCCACACGTTACTGTAACCAACATATGAGTCATTAACACTCCACCAACACGTTACTGTAAGCAACATGTGAGTCATTAACACTCACCCAACACGTTACTGTAACCAACATATGAGTCATTAACACTCACCCAACACGTTACTGTAAGCAACATGTGAGTCATTAACACTCACCCAACACGTTACTGTAACCAACATATGAGTCATAAACACTCATAAACATAAAATTGGAGATCAAATCAATATGTATGTGACTATGGAACATCAGTAAGTCTAGGACACTGCGTTCCTAGATATTAGTCTTTTGGTCAACTAAAGTTTCTCAAAACTTTGATGTAAATTATCTGTCCATGGTGCGCGTGTACCATCCCAGCAGTCTTTACCTTGTTGTGTTAACAGAATCAAGAAATACTTTTCTAGCCTATACTATTCCTGGAGCCTTCTTTTCGTCTCACCTCTGTTTAGATCTTGCATGGACAGTGTTAAAGGAAGTGACCATCTGTCCGACCACCGCTTGAGCACAACTAGATCTTCTCATACTCTCCCTCAAACGTCTTCGTTTCTAAATCGCAGCAATTATGCAAAATTCCCAAACAACGATACTTAAGACTTTCTTCTGACAGTTAGATGACATATATCACAATCTGAATGACCCCAAAATGAACTCACGGGGGGAACACTACTTGCGTTTTTTAATACTTGCAATTGTTCGCCGCTGATTACTCTTTATTCAGCATTACCCCTCTGTTTTCAACCAATGATATGTTCTCTCCTCCCCCCACCAGCACTCTTTTAGTTTTGAAATTCTGGTCTTCAATTTTGAATGGGGACCTACTAAATGGAACTGTGTTGCACGTTTGTTGATTATCAATGCAAATACCAGCAGCTAACCCTTCTTCCCCTAGTTTTATAATTGTTATCTAAACATAACGCTTATAATTGTAGGGCATTATCTGCCTTAAAAGAATCCATGCTGATACTTTAAGAGAAATCCTAATTTTTTAAGTGTTCCAAGAGACGTTTCCTTACAAGCTTCTCTAGCGCCTAACTGAGAATGGTCGATAATGAAGCTACTGTGTAGTTTAGTGGCTCCTGTGTCCTTTCATTCTGGCAAATTGGCACACCATTGGCTGTCTTCCATTCCTTTGGCAACTTGTTCTTCTTAGTGTAGAGTTGAAGCGTTAATGGGAGGCTCAAGTCCGCGGCTACATCTTCAGTCTCCACAAATATAATTTGTTGCTTACAGTGTACTCATCTATTTGTACTAACCTATTTGAGCCTATAGAATCGAGCTATAGCTTTTGTACCCCGTTTTTCTAGCCTTTGGTTGTTTAATTAATGCAATGAATCCTGACCTATTTCTCTATTATGCCTTCATTTAAAATTATGAATGGAGTTAGCCTCTACATCCTGCTCCTTTAGGTCATTCCATTTACTCACTGCCCTCACGCCTCACGCTAAAAAAAATTCTAACATCGCTATGACACATCTGAGTCTCAAGCTTTCATCCGTGCCCCCATGTTCTATTGTTTATTCTTTGAAAACATTTCCTCTGTTTCCACCTTGTCAATCCATAAGTATTTTATATGTCTGTATCATGTCCCCTTTTTTCCTCCTCTTTTCTAACGTCGTCAGTTTTACTTCCTTCAGCTTGTCTTCGAACCTCATCCCTCGCAGCTCTGGGACGAGTCTAGTTACAAACTTCTGCACCTTTTTGAACTTCCATATGTAATTTTTAAGATGAGGACTCCACGGTGGGGCGGCATACTCTAAGAATGGGCCTCACATAGCAGAATAAACTGATCTAAAAGTCTTCTTATTCAAGTTTTTGAAGTATGTTCGGACTTTTGCCAGAGTGGAGTGTGCGTCTCACGTTATTCTATTTATATGAGCCACTGGAGTTAGGTTTGGTGTTATGTCCACTCCCAGGTTTTTTATGTATTTTGTCTGTATTGTTGTCTGTATTAACTTGTAATCGTATTATTTCATATCTATTTCTTAGTTTGCAGATAGAATTTGCAGTTAGGGAATGTTCATTCTTTATAAAATCTATATCTTTTATTTTTAATTAAACTTGTGATTGAATACATTTGTGTTTAGTAAGTTTCCCCCATTTTTATATGTCCTGTATTAAGGAACCCACTAACCGTGGTTTGCTGAGTGAACCTCCTGTAAACTTTTCAAGCAACTTGTTTATTTAATATATATAACAATCCATTTTGTATTAGTTAAGCCTCCTATAAAAATAACTTCATCCCACTTATTCATAATTGGGGACTCACAATTGGAGATTGAATATTATTGACTGTTTCCTGTTTCACAGTCAGTTAGGGGGAATTAATTCAGGATAGAATTGAATCAGGTGGTGGCGGCAGTCTCTCAGAGTTGCAGTGTAGCTGAGAAGGTACAGTGTCCTCGTGTTTGTGGTACCAAGGCCATCAAATGATTTAGGTTCGGGGAGTTGGACTGAAGGTTACATTAAGAACTTTGGTGTACAATAACAACAGCTAATTAACGACCAGCATTTAACCAGTTTAAGTGAAGTTAAAGGTTAGCCCCGTTACACAATGACTCCTGACGTTACTGACTCACCTTCAAGGGAAAGTAACTCACCTCACCCTCGAAATACCTGCCTTTAAAGTTATGAATGGAGTTAGTGTCTATAACTTGCTCCTTTGGGTCATTCTATTTACTCACTTGCCTTATACAAAAAGAAAATTTTCTAACATCTCTATGACACATCTGAGTCTCAAGCATTCATCCATGCCCCTTGTTCTCTTGTTATTCATTGTAAACATTTCCTATGTTTCCACCTTATCACTTTAAGTATTTTATAGGTCTGTGTCATGTCCCCCCTTTCCCTCCTCTTTTCTAACCTCATCAGTTTTAGTTCCTTCAGTCTGTCTTCGTACCTCATCCCTCGCAGCTCTGGTTTTGTTACAAACTTTTTGACCTTTTCGAGCTTCCGTATGTTTTTTTATTATTAAGATGGAGGTTCCAGGATGGGGCGGCATACTCTAAGACTGGTCTCACGAAGGCTGTATACAATGATTAAAAGCCTTATTATTCAGGTTTCTGAAGGATATTCTGACTTTTGCCAGAGTAGAGTATGTGGCTGACGTTATTTTATTTCATCATGTGCCTCTGGAGTTAGGTTTGGTATTATGTCCACTCCCAGGTTTCTTTCTCTAGACGTTATAGGAAGGTAGTTTCCCTTCACCGTATATTGGTCTTTCTGTCTCCTGGCTCCTGACCCTATTTCCATCACCTTGCACTTGTTAGAGTTAAACTCTAGCAGCCATTTGTCGGTAAGCTATGCAACCTTTTCAAGTCATCTTTGAGAATATTACAATCCTCATCTGTCTCAACCATCCTCATTAGTTTTGCATCATCTACAAACAATTACATAAATGAATCGACTCCTGCAGTCAAGTCAGTTACATAAATGAGGAATAGTATGGGTCCCAGCACCGAGCCTTGACGCACCTTGCTTGTTACTCTACACCAGTCCGACTCCTCGCCCCTCACTATCACTCTATGACACCTGTCTGTCAGTAAATTCCCTTCCTATCATAGTGCGTTTCCGTGTACTCCCGCCTGCCTCTCAAGTCTGAACAATGGCCTTCTGTGTGGTACTTTATCAAAGGCTTTTTGACAGTCCAGAAATATGCAATCTGCCCATCCTTCTCTGTCTTGCTTATTTTCGTTACATTATCATAAAACTCCAGGAATTTCGTCAGGCATGATTTCCCAGCTCTAAATCCATGTTGTTGCTTAGTTACAAACCTAATTCTTTTTAGGTGTGCAACTAGCCCTAATATTATTACTCTTCAAGTACTTTGCAAGGGATGCTTGTGAGTGACACTGGTCCGTAGTTAAGTGCCTCTCCTCTATGTCCTTTCTTGTGGATTGGCACCACATTTGCCATCTTCCAGCGGTACGGCACTTCCCCCTGTGTAAGTGTCTCATTATAGATTAGTGCTAGAGGTATGCTGAGGGCCTGTGCTGCACCTTTATACATCAATGGTGATATTCAATCTGGCCCAATAGCTTAAGTTACATCTTGTGATGCTAGTTGTATTGTTACTTCCTTTGCTGTTACCTCAATATGTAGTAGTTTCTCAATCCAATCTTCCCAATCTAGGTCTGGAGCTGTTCAGGCTCAATAGTGAACACTCCATGGAAGCTGGCATTCAACTCCTCACAAATTTCGTTTATCATTTTCTGCATACTGGCCGCCCCTTTTTCGTAATCTGGTCGCTGTCATTTTTCCTTCTTATATGGCTATGTAGGAGTTACGGTTGGCTCTTTGCTTTGGAGGCAATATCATTTTCATAGTTTCTGCCAATCTTCTTGTGTTTATGAAGTCATTCTTGGCCAATTGCATCTATTCCAGTTTACCTCTGTACTTTGCCTTCTTAATTTCCTACACTCCCTCCTGCTTTTGCTGTTGCTTCTTGACACTGTCTATTGACCCCACGGGTTATTATATGTTCTCCAACTTTTTGCTCTTAATGTTGGTATGAATCTCTCTTCTGACTCTTTCCACTGAGCCTCAGTTTTATTTGGTCCACCATTTCTTGGACCGTCTTCCGTCTAAGTTCCTCTTCCCATTGCACACTTCTCAGATACTCGCTTAATTTCATGTAACTTCCTTTCATGTTTCATGAAAGTGTGGTGGTGGGTGAATATATATGACTGAAATGTTGCTTAGAGTAAGGTGGTGGATGAGTATTTAAACTCACATGTTGCTTAGAATAAGGAATGGATGAGAGTTCATGAATCTAATGTTGGTAACAGTAAAGCAGTGGATGAGTACTTATGGTCCGAATGTTATAGTAAAGCTAGATACAATGTGGTTTACAACTTCATCTGTGTCGTTAAACCTTGGAAAATCTGAATTAATTTGTAACTTTCTATTGAAGTACACATTAACTCAGCAGCACTTGCGAGCACATGTAAATGTCTGAGTGACTGT
>WNGS01130224.1:11165-31834 GCA_020271785.1 Procambarus virginalis
GACATCGCTTCATAAATCACCTAATTGTGCTGTGGGATGCTTACTTGGAGGTGAGTGCCTCTCAAAGTCAGTCCATACAAGTGTACTGTACAGTGTTTTTTATATAGTAATTAGCTTTGAACATAAGATAATTAAAATACAAAAATAGCTCAAGATCCTCAGCTTGGTACTAGGTTTTCACACCTGTGTGTTACATTACACCGCCACTGACTAGACCCACCCCCCCTCCCCGCCATAACACGCCAGTGTAAACACACACACACACACGCACGCACAAACAAGCCTACCGCGACCTCACCTCCTCACCACTGGGACTTGCCCCCCATCCCTCACCCCCCCCCCCCCTGATTGTCCTCCTTCCCCCCCCCCCGCTCTGCCTATTTCCTTCTCTCCCTCGCTCTTCCTCACTCCCTTTCACTCCCCTTCACTCCCCCTCTCCCGTTCACTCCCTCTCTCCCTCTATCCCTCCAGCAGTTAACCCAACCCCCCCACCGTGCCACCCCCACAATAAAACACACACACACACACACACACACACACACACACACACACACACACACACACACACACACACACACACACACACACACACACAAACACACAAACACACACACACAAACACACACGCACGCACACGCACACGCACACACACACAGGGCAAGCGGGATGGTAAGACAACAGAACGAAGCTGGAGGAGAGGGACTGGACGAGTCATTCATGGAGATGATTGTTAAGGCATGGAAGGAAGTCAGTGGGGAATTGAAGGAACTGAGAGAAACTATATATAAGCTGCAGACAGAACTAAGTGCAGCGCAAGAGGAGATAAAAAGCCTAAAAACAGGCCCTCCTCAGACTCTGGCCCAGGGGACCAACCCCCAGGTACCAGGAGATGTAGCAATGGCAGGGACCGCAACAATTGGCCCAACCTTTGCTGAAATAATGAAGAGCCCAGGAGCAATGTCCACAGTCAAGGAAGTTGTAATGAAAGCAGTAACCTCACAGGAGGCAGCTAGATGCACGAGCCAGCTAATGGAAAGGAAAAGAGCTGTAGTAGTGGTAGGTGTGAAGGAACAAGAGGGCTCCACAAGGGAGGAATCGAGGGCTAAAGACAAAGCTGAAGTGGCAGGGATATTAAAGGAGATAGGAATGGAAGGGGCTGAACGAGACATAGAACAGTTTTTCCGGATTGGCCAGTACAACAGAGACAAAAAGAGATTGATCAAGGTAGTATTCAAGAGCGAGGACATCAAAGAAGACATCCTAGTAAAGAAGAGCAAACTGAGGTATGCAAGGAACTACAAAGAGGTATATGTTCAGAGAGACATGACCAGAGACGAGATAGTAAGGGCAGCAGATGCAAGGAAAAGGCGCAAGGAGAGGGAAGGGAGCCAGGGAACCTCAGCCTCCAACCCAGCAATCCCAGAGGGGAGTGGGGAGCCCCAGTCCAGCAACCCGGAACCCAAGGGGGGAATGCAACACCCCAGCACACCGCCCAATAGGGCCCTCCTCCCCCAGCACAAACCCTCCCTTGCCCATGCACAATGCCCATCAGGAAACCCAAGTCCTCCCCCTCCCCTTACCCCAAGTAGCCCCTGCTCCCTCACCCCCAGGACTTCCTCCTGCCCCAAGCAGGCCTGAGGAAGACCTAAGCCCTCCATCCCCCACTCCACCTCCCCTGAACCCCTGGAAACTACCTCACAGGAGGAGGAGCCTACCCAAGTAACATTGACCATAGAACAACTTCCTACACTTGTGGGGAGTGAGGGTGAAACTGGATACAAGAAAGTGAGCTTCAAGGTAATGTACTCAAACATTGATGGGATTACCAATAAAGCAAGTGAACTGGCTGAAAGGGTGCAAGAAGAAAACCCTGATGTAGTAGGACTAACAGAAACAAAATTGTCAGGAGTGATAACAGATGCTGTGTTTCCAAAGGACTACTATATAGTAAGGAAAGAGAGGGAAGGGAGAGGAGGTGGAGGAGTGGCCCTGCTGATAAGGAAGGACTGGAGTTTTGATGAGATGGAAATTCCGGGCTGTGACGGATTCAGAGATTACATAACAGGAACTATAACAATGGGTGGACCTAAGATAATAGTGGCAGTCATGTACAACCCTCCCCTAAATGACAGAAGACCAAGACAGGAGTTTGATAGGAACAACATGGCAACCATTAATATAATAGAGAGAGCAGCTTCAGTTGCCTGCAGGAATGGCTCCAGACTCTTAATCATGGGCGATTTCAACCATGGAAAGATAGACTGGGAGAATGGGGACCCACATGGTGGTGCAGATACGTGGAGAGCTAAACTCTTGGAAGTGGCAACAAGGAATTTTCTGAGCCAGCATGTCAAGGAACCCACAAGAGTGAGAGGCAATGATGAACCAGCTAGACTCGACTTGATATTCACCCTGAATGAGTCAGAAATAAGGGAAGTCAAAGTGGAAGCCCCCATAGGAATGAGTGACCACAGTGTACTGACCTTTGAGTACTTGGTGGAGGTAGGGATAACCTATCCAAGGATGGGAGTGGAGGGAAAAAGACTGAATTACCGAAGAGGAAAATATGAAGAGATGAGGAGCTTCCTCAGAGGAATACCATGGGAAACAGAACTTAGAGACAAGAATGTGCAGGTCATGATGGATTTTGTCACCCAGAAGTGCCAGGAAGCTGCAGACAGGTTTATCCCTGTCCAAAAGGAGAAAAACGAAAAACAACAGAAAAACCCATGGTTCAACCAGGAATGCAGGGTAGCGAAGCAACTGAGTAAAAGAACATGGAGAAATTACAGAAATAACAGAACACCAGAGAGCAGGGGGAGATACCAGAGGGCCAGAAATGAGTACCTCAGAGTGAGGAGAGAAGCAGAGAGACAGTTTGAAAATGACATCGCGAGTAAAGCCAAGACCCAACCAAAGCTGCTCCACAGCCACATCAGGAGGAAAACAGCAGTGAAAGAACAAGTGATGAAGCTGCGAAAAGCGGAGAACAGATACACAGAGAATGACAAGGAGGTGTGTGAAGAACTCAACAAGAGATTCCAGGAGGTCTTCACAATAGAACAAGGAGAAGCCCCTGCACTAAATGAGGAGGTGGCAAACCAAGCAACCTTGGAGGAATTTGACCTCACCAGTGATGAGGTCAAAAGGTGTCTGCTGGAGCTGGATGTGACAAAGGCTGTTGGGCCTGACAGAATCTCACCATGGATACTAAAGGAAGGTGCAGAAGCACTAAGTGTGCCACTCTCTATGGTGTATAACAGGTCACTGGAAACAGGAGACTTACCAGAAAGTTGGAAGACAGCTAACGTGGTCCCAATATACAAGAAGGGTGACAGGCAAGAGGCACTGAATTACAGGCCAGTTTCCTTAACTTGTATACCATGCAAGGTAATGGAGAAGATCGTGAGGAAAAGGCTCGTAGAGCATCTAGAGGGAAATAACTTTGTAACGCACCACCAACATGGGTTCAGGGATGGTAAATCGTGCCTCACAGGTTTAATAGAATTTTATGACCAAGCAACAAAAATTAGGCAGGAAAGAGAAGGGTGGGCCGACTGCATTTTGGATTGCCAAAAAGCCTTTGACACAGTACCGCACAAAAGGCTGTTAAAAAAGTTGGAGCAACAGGCAGGAGTAAAAGGGAAGGTGCTCCAGTGGATAAGGGAGTACTTAAGCAACGGAAACAGCGAGTAACGGTGAGGGGGGAGACATCAGAGTGGCGAGATGTCACCAGCGGAGTCCACAGGGCTCAGTACTTGGACCCATCCTGTTTCTAATATATGTGAACGATCTTCCGGAGGGTATAGACTCATTCCTCTCAATGTTTGCTGATGATGCAAAATTATGAGAAGAATCAAGACGGATGAAGATAGACAGAGACTACAGGATGACCTGGATAAACTGGAGGAATGGTCTAGAAAATGGCTGCTAAAGTTCAACTCGGGAAAGTGTAAGGTGATGATGAAATTAGGAGAAGGGAGCAGGAGGCTGAACACAAGGTATCATTTGGGAGGGGAAATCCTACAAGAGTCAAATAGAGAGAAAGATCTGGGGTTGATATCACACCGAACCTGTCCCAGAAGCCCACATCAAAAGAATATCATCAGCGGCATATGCTAGACTGGCCAACATAAGAACTGCCTTTAGAAATTTGTGTAAGGAATCTTTCAGAACCCTGTATACCACTTATGTAAGACCAATCCTGGAGTATGCAGCTCCAGCCTGGAGTCCATACCTAGTTAAACACAAGACAAAGTTAGAGAAGATTCAGCGGTATGCCACCAGGCTCGTCCCGGAACTGAGAGGATTAGCTACGAGGAAAGGCTAAAGGAGCTGAACCTCACATCCCTGGAAAACAGAAGAGTAAGGGGAGACATGATAACCACCTACAAAATTCTCAGGGGAATTGACAGGGCGGACAAAGACAAACTCTTCACCACGGGTGGGACACGAACAAGGGGACACAGGTGGAAACTTAGTACCCAGATGAGCCACAGAGACGTTAGAAAGAATTTTTTCAGTGTCAGAGTAGTTAATAAATGGAATGCATTAGGCAGTGATGTGGTGGAGGCTGACTCCATACACAGTTCAAGTGTAGAAACGCTACGAGTACTAGTGGCTGTACAAGAATGTTACAACTCTTGTTATATCTCAAAAAAAAAAAATATGATAGAGCCCAGTAGGCTCAGGAATCTGTACACCTGTTGATTGACAGTTGAGAGGCGGGACCAAAGAGCCAAAGCTCAAACCCCGCAAGCACATTAGGTGAGTACAATTAGGTGAGTACACACAACACACACACACACACCCACACACACCACACACACACACACAACACACACACACACACACACACACACACACACACACACACACACACACACACACACACACACACACACACACACACACACACAGTCACTCAGACATTTACATGTGCTCGCAAGTGCTGAGTTAATGTGTACTTCAATAGAAAGTTACAAATTAATTCAGATTTTCCAAAGGTTTAACGACACAGATGAAGTTGTAAACCACATTGTATCTAGCTTTACTATAACATTCGGACCATAAGTACTCATCCACTGCTTTACTGTTACCAACATTAGATTCATGAACTCTCATCCATTCCTTATTCTAAGCAACATGTGAGTTATAAATACTCATCCACCACCTTACTCTAAGCAACATTTCAGTCATATATATTCACCCACCACCACACTTTCATGAAACATGAAAGGAAGTTACATGAAATTAAGCGAGTATCTGAGAAGTGTGCAATGGGAAGAGGAACTTAGACGGAAGACGGTCCAAGAAATGGTGGACCAAATAAAACTGAGGCTCAGTGGAAAGAGTCAGAAGAGAGATTCATACCAACATTAAGAGCAAAAAGTTGGAGAACATATAATAACCCGTGGGGTCAATAGACAGTGTCAAGAAGCAACAGCAAAAAGCAGGAGGGAGTGTAGGAAATTAAGAAGGCAAAGTACAGAGGTAAACTGGAATAGATGCAATTGGCCAAGAATGACTTCATAAACACAAGAAGATTGGCAGAAACTATGAAAATGATATTGCCTCCAAAGCAAAGAGCCAACCGTAACTCCTACATAGCCATATAAGAAGGAAAATGACAGCGACCAGATTACGAAAAAGGGGCGGCCAGTATGCAGAAAATGATAAACGAAATTTGTGAGGAGTTGAATGCCAGCTTCCATGGAGTGTTCACTATTGAGCCTGAACAGCTCCCAGACCTAGATTGGGAAGATTGGGATTGAGAAACTACTACATATTGAGGTAACAGCAAAGGAAGTAACAATACAACTAGCATCACAAGATGTAACTTAAGCTATTGGGCCAGATTGAATATCACCATTGATGTATAAAGGTGCAGCACAGGCCCTCAGCATACCTCTAGCACTAATCTATAATGAGACACTTACACAGGGGGAAGTGCCGTACCGCTGGAAGATGGCAAATGTGGTGCCAATCCACAAGAAAGGACATAGAGGAGAGGCACTTAACTACGGACCAGTGTCACTCACAAGCATCCCTTGCAAAGTACTTGAAAGAGTAATAATATTAGGGCTAGTTGCACACCTAAAAAGAATTAGGTTTGTAACTAAGCAACAACATGGATTTAGAGCTGGGAAATCATGCCTGACGAAATTCCTGGAGTTTTATGATAATGTAACGAAAATAAGGCAAGACAGAGAAGGATGGGCAGATTGCATATTTCTGGACTGTCAAAAAGCCTTTGATAAAGTACCACACAGAAGGCCATTGTTCAGACTTGAGAGGCAGGCGGGAGTACACGGAAACGCACTATGATAGGAAGGGAATTACCTGACAGACAGGTGTCATAGAGTGATAGTGAGGGGCGAGGAGTCGGACTGGTGTAGAGTAACAAGCAAGGTGCGTCAAGGCTCGGTGCTGGGACCCATACTATTCCTCATTTATGTAACTGACTTGACTGCAGGAGTCGATTCATTTATGTAATTGTTTGTAGATGATGCAAAACTAATGAGGATGGTTGAGACAGATGAGGATTGTAATATTCTCAAAGATGACTTGAAAAGGTTGCATAGCTTACCGACAAATGGCTGCTAGAGTTTAACTCTAACAAGTGCAAGGTGATGGAAATAGGGTCAGGAGCCAGGAGACAGAAAGACCAATATACGGTGAAGGGAAACTACCTTCCTATAACGTCTAGAGAAAGAAACCTGGGAGTGGACATAATACCAAACCTAACTCCAGAGGCACATGAAAATAAAATAACGTCAGCCACATACTCTACTCTGGCAAAAGTCAGAATATCCTTCAGAAACCTGAATAATAAGGCTTTTAATCATTGTATACAGCCTTCGTGAGACCAGTCTTAGAGTATGCCGCCCCATCCTGGAACCTCCATCTTAATAATAAAAAACACATACGGAAGCTCGAAAAGGTCAAAAAGTTTGTAACAAAACCAGAGCTGCGAGGGATGAGGTACGAAGACAGACTGAAGGAACTAAAACTGATGAGGTTAGAAAAGAGGAGGGAAAGGGGGGACATGACACAGACCTATAAAATACTTAAAGTGATAAGGTGGAAACATAGGAAATGTTTACAATGAATAACAAGAGAACAAGGGGCATGGATGAATGCTTGAGACTCAGATGTGTCATAGAGATGTTAGAACATTTTCTTTTTGTATAAGGCAAGTGAGTAAATAGAATGACCCAAAGGAGCAAGTTATAGACACTAACTCCATTCATAACTTTAAAGGCAGGTATTTCGAGGGTGAGGTGAGTTACTTTCCCTTGAAGGTGAGTCAGTAACGTCAGGAGTCATTGTGTAACGGGGGCTAACCTTTAACTTCACTTAAACTGGTTAAATGCTGGTCGTTAATTAGCTGTTGTTATTGTACACCAAAGTTCTTAATGTAACCTTCAGTCCAACTCCCCGAACCTAAATCATTTGATGGCCTTGGTACCACAAACACGAGGACACTGTACCTTCTCAACTACACTGCAACTCTGAGAGACTGCCGCCACCACCTGATTCAATTCTATCCTGAATTAATTCCCCCTAACTGACTGTGAAACAGGAAACAGTCAATAATATTCAATCTCCAATTGTGAGTCCCCAATTATGAATAAGTGGGATGAAGTTATTTTTATAGGAGGCTTAACTAATACAAAATGGATTGTTATATATATTAAATAAACAAGGTTGCTTGAAAAGTTTACAGGAGGTTCACTCAGCAAACCACGGTTAGTGGGTTCCTTAATACAGGAACATATAAAAATGGGGGAAACTTACTAAACACAAATGTATTCAATCACAAGTTTAATTAAAAATAAAAGATATAGATTTTATAAAGAATGAACATTCCCTAACTGCAAACTTTCTATCTGAGGCAAAGGACTACACATAATATCGATTCCTACAACTGCATTTAATACAGACAAACAAATACATAAAAAAACCTGGGAGTGGACATAACACCAAACCTAACTCCAGTGGCTCATATAAATAGAATAACGTGAGACGCACACTCCACTCTGGCAAAAGTCCGAACATACTTCAAAAACTTGAATAAGAAGACTTTTAGATCAGTTTATTCTGCCTATGTGAGGCCATTCTTAGAGTATGCCGCCCCACCGTGGAGTCCCCATCTTAAAAATTACATATGGAAGTTCGAAAAGGTGCAGAAGTTTGTAAATAGACTCGTCCCAGAGCTGAGGTTCGAAGACAAGCTGAAGGAAGTAAAACTGACGACGTTAGAAAAGAGGAGGAAAAAAGGGGACATGATACAGACATATAAAATACTTATGGGATTGACAAGGTGGAAACAGAGGAAATGTTTTCAAAGAATAACAATAGAACATGGGGGCACGGATGAAAGCTTGAGACTCAGATGTGTCATAGCGATGTTAGATTTTTTTTAGCGTGTGGGCAGTGAGTAAATGGAATGACCTAAAGGAGCAGGATGTAGAGGCTAACTCCATTCATAATTTTAAATGAAGGCATAATAGAGAAATAGGTCAGGATTCATTGCATTAATTAAACAACCAAAGGCTAGAAAAACGGGGTACAAAAGCTATAGCTCGATTCTGTAGGCTCAAATAGGTTAGTACAAATAGATGAGTACACTGTAAGCAACAAATTATATTTGTGGAGACTGAAAGATGTAGCTGCGGACTTGAGCCTCCCATTAACGCTTCAACTCTACACTAAAGAAGAACAAGTTGCCAAAGGAATGGAAGACAGCCAATGTAGTGCCAATTTGCCAGAATGAAAGGACACAGGAGCCACTAAACTACACAGTAGCTTCATTATCGACCATTCTCAGTTAGGCGCTAGAGAAGCTTGCAAGGAAATGTCTCTTGGAACACTTAAAAAATTAGGATTTCTCTTAAAGTATCAGCATGGATTCTTTTAAGGCAGATAATGCCCTACGAGTTTATAAGCGTTATGTTTAGATAACAATTATAAAACTAGGGGAAGAAGGGTTAGCTGCTGGTATTTGCATTGATAATCAACAAACGTGGAACATAGTTCCATTTAGTAGGTCCCCATTCCAAAATTGAAGACCAGAATTTCAAAACTAAAAGAGTGCTGGTGAGGAGGAGAGAACATATCATTGGTTGAAAACAGAGGGTAATGCTGAATAAAGAGAAATCAGCGGCGAACAGTTGCAAGTATTAAAAAACGCAAGTAGTGTTCCCCCCGTGAGTTCATTTGGGGGTCATTCAGATTGTGATATATGTCATCTAACTGTCAGAAGAAAGTCTTAAGTATCGTTGTTTGTGAATTTTGCATAATTGCTGCGATTTAGAAACGAAGACGTTTGAGGGAGAGTATGAGGAGATCTAGTTGTGCTCAAGCGGTGGTCGGACAGATGGTCACTTTCCTTTAACACTGTCCAATGCAAAGATCTAAACAGAGGTGAGACGAAAAGAAGGCTCCAGGAATAGTATAGGCTAGAAAAGTATTTCTTGATTCTGTTAACACAACAAGGTAAAGACTGCTTGGATGGTACACGTGCACATGGACAGATAATTTACATCAAAGTTTTGAGAAACTTTAGTTGACCAAAAGACTATTATCTAGGCAACGCAGTGTCCTAGACTTACTGATGTTCCATAGTCACATCCATATTGATTTGATCTCCAATTTTATGTTTATGAGTGTTTATGACTCACATGTTGGTTACAGTAACGTGTTGGGTGAGTGTTAATGACTCACATGTTGCTTACAGTAACGTGTTGGGTGAGTGTTAGTGACTCAAATGTTGCTTACAGTAACGTGTTGGGTGAGTGTTAGTGACTCACATGTTGCTTACAGTCGCATGGTGGGTGAGTGTTTATGATCCTTATGTTGGTTCAAGTAAGGCAGTGGCTGAGTGCTTATGGTTCGAATGTTATAGTAAAGCTAGATACAATGTGTTTGACAAATCAAGAGTTGTGTGCTCATGTGAATGTCTAAGTGACTGTGTGTTGTGATGTGTGTGTGTGTGTGTGTGTGTGTGTGTGTGTGTGTGTGTGTGTGTGTGTGTGTGTGTGTGTGTGTGTGTGTGTGTGTGTGTGTGTGTGTGTGTGTGTGTGTGTACTCACCTATTTGTACTCACCTATTTGTGCTTGCGGGGGTTGAGCTTTGGCTCTTTGGTCCCGCCTCTCAACTGTCAATCAACCGGTGTACAGATTTCCGAGCCTACTGGGCTCTATCATATCTACCCTTGAAACTGTGTATGGAGTCAGCCTCCACCACATCACTGCCTAATGCATTCCATCCGTTAACTACTCTGACACTGAAAAAGTTCCTTCTAACGTCTCTGTGGCTCATGTGGGTACTCAGTTTCCACCTGTGTCCCCTTGTTCGCGTCCCCCCAGTGTTGAATAGTTTGTCCTTGTCTACCCGGTCGATTCCTCTGAGGATTTTGTAGGTTGTGATCATATCTCCCCTTACTCTTCTGTCTTCCAGTGTCGTAAGGTGCATTTCCCGCAGCCTTTACTCGTAACTCATGCCTCTTAGTTCTGGGACTAGTCTAGTGGCATACCTTTGGACTTTTTCCAGCTTCGTCTTGTGCTTGACAAGGTACGGGCTCCATGCTGGGGCTGCATACTCCAGGATTGGTCTTACATATGTGGTGTACAAGATTCTGAATGATTCCTTACACAGGTTCCTGAACGCTGTTCTGATGTTAGCCAGCCTCGCATATGCCGCAGATGTTATCCTTTTTATGTGGGCTTCAGGAGACAGGTTTGGTGTGATATCAACTCCTAGATCTTTCTCTCTGTCCGTTTCATTAAGTACTTCTCCTCCTTCTGTTGTGTGTGTGTGTGTGGTGTGGTGTGTGTGTGTGTGTGTGTGTGTATGTGTGTACTAATTATGCCTGGACCATACACATATATATAGACATTATTTACGTTCCTTTCACATATTCAAACTCATTCCAAAGTTCATGAACAGTAACACGTCAACAAATACTATTCCTATAAAATTTACTTATCTATTAATTTGATAACACTAACACACACAAAACTAGCAACACAGTCCAAAGCTCACGTCTTGGGCTGGACAGTATTGCCACGGTATCGCTTCAAATGGGTCGGCGTTCAATCCCCCAATCGTCCTAGTGGTTGGGCACCATTCCTTCCTCCCTTCCAACCCCAAATCCTTATCCTGACCCCTTCCCAGTTCAATATAGTCGTAATGGCTTGGCGCTTTTCCCTGATAGTTCCCTTTCCTTCACTATGCTTATTATTTATAGTTTACATATATATATATATATATATATATATATATATATATATATATATATATATATATATATATATATATATATATATATATATATATATATATATATATATTTCAAACCTAGAAGGGGTACCACCTCTGGTGCAAGTGTAGGGACCCATAGCCTCGGAGAAGAAAATAAAGAGTACTCAGAGAAGACCTTGTGGATCCTCACTGAACACTGATATTTTCTTCTCCTACCACCCCTATTCTTTTGGTATGTGTGTATATTTATCTAACTTTATTTGAAAATGTCATTACACAAGAAAAGTTACAATATTGATTACATGCAGGGTACAAGGCTGCTTGTCACAAGTTGAATAGCTCCTCCAGCTCCTCAGAAGGCGGGCAGGAACCATGGGTGCAGTGAGCATTTGCTCTCTGGATTGCCACACTAAGGCGCTGAAAAAGAAACTGGCAGCCCTAGGGTCTCTAGTTGCTTCGATTAGCTTAGACCACAACTCCTTCAAAAAGCTAGCAGCACTTTTACCCCAGGCACCAAGTGTCTCTGAGGCAATGGGGACAAAATTGTAGTGGTGCTCAAGGTCTCTGTATTTACGTGACTTGGCCGCTTCCCAGTGATTGGCAGCTCCTCCTGCTTGAGTAGCACTGAAGTCAACATAGGTATTGGCTAGAGTTGAAACGCAAGTGTAGTCCCACACCAACTGTCTACAATTCTTCCAGGGGTTCACCGTGATTCCGTCTGGGCGACCAACAGGCTCATCAGAGTTGCGGGACATTAGGTAACGGGGCTCTCTCTCTGCTGGACAACCGGCTGTGGTAAGGCTTCTCATAATAATGTCATTGACCTCGACATTTATATATATATATATATATATATATATATATATATATATATATATATATATATATATATATATATATATATATATATACTATGATATATATATATATATATATATATATATATATATATATATATATAATATATATATATATATATATATATATATATATATATATATATATATATATATATATATATATATATACTAATTTAAGCTACAGTTAATTTATTTATATTAACATAAACTTAACTTGTTAATAATTTTTTTACAGCGAAAGCATAAATAGTTCACTTCAATTATTCACTTATAGAGATATAGGGAGACCTTGTTTAATAAAAAACAAGCAAAATATTTTTCAGATTGAATCAAAGGAAACAAAGGTACATGAAAAACACATTTAAAAGTTTTCTTTTGCAAACATAGTTGCAGGCGATTGGAACAAGCTAAGTGAGAAGGTGATTGAGGCCAAAACCGTCTGTAGTTTCAAAGAGTTATACGACAGAGTACTGAGAAGACGGGATACCACGAGCTAAGATCTCATCCTGTAACTACACTTAGGTAATTTCTAGATTGAATTTTTCTTATTAGATTCTTGGTGTTTATGCATGATAATAGCTGTGTTTATAAAAGAGTAATCAGAAGACGTCGTAGCTCAGCTGTGGGCGCGTCCTCCAAGGCCTTACAGTCCAGAGTTCCACCGACAGTTCAGCTTCCGCTTCTTTTACTGTTCACTTAATTAGTTTTTCTTCTTTTATTATTATGATGTGAGTATTAATTTTGAAAGAATATAGTAAATAATCGAACGCTCTAAAGATAAAATTGGAGAGCAAATCAATATGGATGTGACTGTGGAACATTAGTAAGTTCGGGACACTGTGTTGCCTAGATATTAGTCTTTTGGTCACCAAAAGTTTCTCACAACTTTGATGAAAATTATCTGTCCATGTGCATGAATACCATCCAAGCAGATTCTGTGTTAACAGAATCAAAAAATATCTTTCTAGCGTATTCCTCGTGCCTTCTCTTCGTTTCACATATGTTCAGATCTTTGCATTTGTCAGTGTTAAAGGAAAGTGACCATCTGTCCGACCTCTGCTTGAGCGCAACTAAATCTCTTCATTCTCTCCCTGAAATGTATTCGTTTCTAAATCGCAGCAATTATGCAAAATCCACAAACAACGATACTTAAGACTTTCTTCTGACAGTTTGATGATATATATCACAATCTATATGACCCCGAAATGAACTCACGGGGTGTGAGTTGCGTTTTTTTTGCGTTTTTTAATACTTTCAACTGTTCGCCACTGATTTCTCTTTTTTCAGCATTACCCCTCTGTTTTCAACCAATGATATGTTCTATCCCCCACACCAGCACTCCTTTAGTTATGACATCCTGGTCTTCAGTTTTGGAATTGGGACCTAGTAAATGGAACTGTGTTACACGTTTGTTGATTATCAATGCCAATACTGGAGCTAACCCTTCTTCCCATATTTGTATAATTGTTATCCAAACATAACGCTTATAAACTCGTAGGACATTATCTGGCTTAACTGAATTTTTGCTGATATTTTGAGAGAAATCTTAATTTTTTAAGTGTTTCATGAGACGTCTCCTTGCAAGCTTTTGTAGCGCCTAACTGAGAATGGTCTATAATGAAGTTACTGTGTAGTTTAGTGGCTCCTGTGTCCTTTCATTTTGGCACATTGGCACTACATTGGCTGTCTTCCATTCCTTTGGCAACTTCCTCTTTTTTAGTGATGACTCTAAGAGTTAATGGGAGGCTCAAGTCTGCAGCTACACCTTTCTGTCTCCACAAACACTTTTATTTTGTTTATAGTGTACTCACCTATTTGTACTAACGTATTTGAGCCTGCAGTATCGAGCTGTAGCTTTTTGTACCCCACTTTTCTAGCCTTTGGTTATTTAATTAATGCAATGAGTCCTGACCTATTTCTCTATTATACTTGCATTTAAAGTTATGAATGGAGTTAGCCTCTACATCCTGCTCCTTTAG
Organism: Procambarus virginalis; assembly: GCA_020271785.1. NCBI lineage: Eukaryota > Metazoa > Arthropoda > Malacostraca > Decapoda > Cambaridae > Procambarus > Procambarus virginalis. The sequence continues at coordinate 25,273 of WNGS01130224.1, forward strand.
GTCATTCCATTTACTCTCTGCCCTTATGCTAAAAGAAAATTTTCTAACATCGCTATGACACATCTGAGTCTCAAGCTCTCATCCGTGCCACCTTGTTCTATTGTTACTCATTGTAAACATTTCCTCTATTTCCACCTTGTCCATCCCACTAAGTATTTTATTATCGAACTATTATAATCGAATATTATTATGTTGTTGTTGTAGGTAGGTGCGTAAGTCCCTTCCGTACAACCAACCTAAACCTGTAGTGCTTGTACTTTGATCAGATCACCCTGTATGCTTCCTGCTCTTGGAGAGGAGCTCAGAGTCACACATTTAGGGGAGTGTGTCTCCAACACTGGCCTTGTTGTCACGTGTACACACCCAATTCGATCCACTTTGACTCCCTATTCTCTCCTTATTTTGGTATGACCTCCTCAATTCCCTTTTCTTTGAATTATAATTCTGTTCCACCCTGTCCACATCTGTGGTTCCTTCTCTTTTTCTCTCTTTCTTTTCTACTTTCTGGGATGCCTCACTAGGACTAGGGCAAACACTTTTTGATTATATTAATTTAATGGATAGAGAACATATACAGCACACATACATGATATAATAACAACTCCAACATTCTATGCTATTATAGCCAAGTTGCTATCCAATCCCATCAGGGCTCTATCAGCTGCTTATCAAGTGGTAACCCAACTCCTGGCTCGCCACTTATGCTACCAACCTCACCAAGTGGGTTAAATCTCGAAATACAATATGGCACTATAAGCCCTAGAAAGTGTATAAATATATACAGGTAACTCAGCCTATGGCTATAATACTATAAACATCAGTATTAATATTCCTTGATACAAAACTATCCAATCACTCGCCTCCCACTGCGTCGTGCACGCCAATGACACTCAAACACTCTATCAACTCCATATAAGTAGACAATAAGAACATCATCTCTATCTCTATAGGCTCACTATGCTGAATGTCTTCAGGTTCCTCCACAATTCTCTACCAGGATCCTCTACAGCTCTTCCAGGCTGCTGCACCATGAAGTTTTCCTTGAACAGCAATGATGCTTCACCACTGGTATTACAGAAGCATGTGAAACTTCCCTTCACTGCTCCTCCTCACACAGCTTGAGGTCCTACTCCACACTATGGGGCTACCCTTCCTCAGAGTAAACTGCTCCTTCAACTGCCTTAGAGTTTTGTCTACTAACTCCCTCTACTGAACTCGAAGTTCTCTCAGCAACTCCTTCCCCAGACAAACCACAGAATTCGAATCGCTCGCTGACGCCCGCTGGTTGGGCGGCGACACAGGGCGCCCTAGGCTGCCCACAGAACTGCTTTAAAAACTGCTCCACGCTCTTTCTGTAGTTCACGAGTTGAGCTGACACGTCTCCAGACTTATTCCACAGTGGAAACGTCCGTCCACTTCTTGAAGGTATGACAATCAGGGGTTCTTCTTCCACAGGGGCTCAACGGAGCGCGACCTCCCCTCACGATTTCTGCAGCTCAAGTGAGGTCAAGACCCTCTGAAAGCGAGCCTGACGCCTCCAGCAAAGTCTCTACATCTAATGACAAATCATTTATTTATATTCTTTTTCACTGCCCATACTTTTAAACTACTTGTCAAATCTAACCAAGTGTTTAACATATATATATCCGTATCTATATCTCTTTGACCTCTAAGTTAGGTCTAGTCTTGCAGAATAACTCTCAAGGGGTAGACTCGTTTCTCAGGCAGCCCGAGATCATAACATTCCCCTCACCTTATTTTTGAGAGTTATTCCAGTGGCTAGGCTCAGGATAATGCATCAGCCACTACATTGTCTTGTCCTTTTACCAATTTGTTCGACCAGTTTGTCCGTTTACGTACTCCCTCCAGGAGTCTGCAAATAACCCGTTGCAAAAAAATGGTTACCACTTGCAACCTCTGGCTCAAAATTCGCCAAAAAACATGGTCTTCTCCTAAACGATCCGACTTTTTTCACACCTTGGCTTGGCTGTCCCCCTTGGACACCTTTGCTCCATCAGTCCACTCTGCTTGCTGTTTTCCTCCACCTTTTCTTCCTCTTCTTGCACTCTTCACGTTCAGAGACAGACATCTACCATCTGTTCCTCCTCTGTCGTCCTCGTGTTTCGGTTTGTCACCATCACACTTCAGTCTCACATCAACATTCTTCATTCTGTCGTTTTCACGCTTCCATCTACTGCCATCATGCTTCCGTCTCTTGTCATCATGCTTCACTTTCTCGTCTTCACCGACGATCTCTTCTCTCGTCTCCTCATTTATCCGAGACTTCATCCTCTTCGACTTCCATCGAATCCTCGGCTTTCTTCTACTCCTCCACGCCTGTACCATCATCTTCTCTCACTTCTCACCTCTACACAACTCCATCTCTCCTCCTTCAACTCTTCCTCGTTCCCTCAAAGGTTCCTCAAGCACTGTATTACACTCGACAGCACACGAGAAACTTCAGACTTCTCGTGAAATGTGTTAACTCTTGACATCTCAAACAACTTTATTTCATTATCCCTATGTTTCTGTGCTCGTGGACAACTTGACGCTCTACTCCTGTCCTCAGTCTGTCCACATCCTTCTTCACTTCTGCTCAGCACAGTTGCATCCACCTTCCGACTCTTAATTTCAGCGGGCCTGGACCCTCTACTCAGGTTCACTATCTTCACATTATTCTTCTTCGACTGGGTCATCTTCGCTTCTGACCTCACCGAGGTTGCATTTTTCTTGAGCCGTACCTTCCCTAAACAGCCACCCTATCTCCACGTCGATATCTTCCATTGATGTAGTCGACACTGTCACATCGTCTCCAGTGTCTTCTTCATTTCCTTGAGCTAGGCTTTCATCAAATAGCCATGCTATCTCCACGTCGAAATCTTCTATCGGTGGATTCGACACTGTCATATCCTCACCAGTGGCTTCCCTGTTGGCCACCTCTGCCCTTGTCACTATCGAGACAGGGTCCTCAATGGCTTGGCGGTCTTCTGACTCACCCTCTAGGATGCCAGTCAGGTTTACACACTCAGGTGTCCCACCTGTGCCGTGGCTTTCCGCGCACTCCTCTGGCACAGCCTTCACTATAACCTTTGACAACACCTTCGTCCCGCACGTCATTCCCCTAAGATCACCTGGACTCATGGAACAGGTATGTCGGGGCATACTCCAAACATCACCTCCGCCGACACATAGTCCGACTTTAGCTGGACAGCACATACGGTCATGTCACTCTCAGACACGAACCCCTATACCTTCATCTTCCTCCTGCCAGCTAACAGTCGACCATCCCCAATCAGGGTTCTCGTAATCAAGCTCTGATTAGCTTCGGTATCGCTTAAAATACCAACTTCTACTTCACGTTGGCCTCCTATGCTGATCCAACCTTTACTCATGAATGGCCTATACCGCTCGTTCACTAGGTTTACTTTCTGTGGTTTGTTCTGAGTTACATCAATCTTTTTATTCTGAGGGTCACACATGGCCAGGGTCACAACTCTCTTGTCCTGCCTAAAATCTCGCATTATGTGACCCGATCTGATGCACTTGTAACATCTCATTTGGGAGAAATCTCTCCTATAAGTTCCTGAGTGGCTCTTACTCTGCCCGCTCGTATTGGAGTTCCTCGGGCCAGGTGCTGTACTCGTACTCTGTGGGGCTTTACTGGACTCTTGACTTCTTGGCACGTATATAGTTTCTCGTTTAACTTCTTCATCCTCACTTTCAGAGGAAGTGAGCGACCTATTCCTCTGAGTTTCAGGATGCTTGCGATTACTCGTCCAACTATCAAAAATTTTCACACCCCAGTCTCCTCTGTTTCTGCCATAACTTCTCCCTCCCCAGACTCCACTGGGTCAGCCATTGCTATGTCTCGCCTCAATTCTCACTTTGTTCTCCCTTAACCGTTTGTACTCTTCTGTAATTATGTCCGCTCTATCTGCGGCATCTCTTACATCATTTACCCCCTGCCTCTTGAATCTTGAACTTTGTCTCGCGGTGCATCATTTCCAGGAACCTTTCCATATCCATCAATTGCTTTAGGTCAGCATAAGATCCATCTCCGGCAGACTCAATCCATTTCTGGAATCGCCTTTCCCTTACTGTCTCAGCAAACGTACTTGCTCCAATCTTCACCATCTCTCTGAAACGCTTCCTCTAAGCTTCAGGGGTTAACTGAAAGGAGCGCAGTATGCTGCTCTTTACCGTTGCATTATCCTGGCATTCCTCCAATGTCACTTTAGTGTATGCCTTCCTGGCTGCGCCAGTCAATCTTAATTGAACCAGTAGGGCCCAGTCATCCTATGGCCACTCCTTGATATTGGCTACCTTTTCGAAATGCTCGAAGAAGCTTTCTGCCTCCTCGGGCACAAATAGGGGAATGTCCTTTTTTCTAACCCTATTATCTGGTGGGTGTGATACAAGGGTGGTGCTCTCTGGCAACCCATGTTCAATCCTTTGTTCAGCCAAAGTTCTATTTGCTTCTATCTGCATTTGTTTTGTTCTATCTTTTTCCCTTTCAACTTGGGCTTTTTCCTTCTCCTGTTCCAACTCCAGTTCACTTACCCCTGTTTTTCTCTTTTTCTTTCTCCTGTTCCAATTCCAGTTCCCTTACCCTGGTTTTCTCTTTTTCTACCTCCAGTTTGGTTTTCTCTTTTTCCTTCTCTACCTCCAGTCTGGTTTTCTCTTGTTCATTCTTCATCTCAAGTTCTAACTTCAACCTTTCCAGTTGGAACTGTCTCTCCTCACGCTGCATCTGGAGCACTAGCTGCAATGTTTCCAAGCTCCTATTCCGGCTTCTCCTGCTACTGCAGCTACTCTTATTGCTCCTACTCGATCCCTGGGATCTCACTTCATCCTGCCCATCATCCTCCTTTCCACTTTCAACTCCTTTCTGGGATTTCTGTTCCACCGCTTCACTCTTGGCTCTCAACTGACTCAGGATCTCATCCTTCATCCCAGCTACCTTCACCCTGATGCAACATCACTCCGCTATATCTTTAAACCGTTCCCTGGTGCAACCTTCCAAGTCCTCAGGCTTGCCTGACTCCACTAACGCTTGCACCATATCCATCTTGTCCTGTGAGTCTTCCCAAGCGAGAGAATATACACCTGCGGTCACACAGTCTAATTATTTCCACGAGGGTTGTACCAATCAACTCTCAGACAGGGTGTGGGTGTGTCAGTTAACTTTCCCGGACACAGGTCCAAAATATTATTATGTTGATGTTGTAGGTAGGTGCGTACGTCCCTTCCATAAAACCAACCAAAACCCATAGTACTTGTACTTTGATCAGGAGATCACCCTGTACGCTTCCTGCTCTTGGAGAGGGGCTCAGCGTCACACATTTAGGGGGGGATGCGGCTCCAACACTGGCCTCGTTGTCACGTGAACACACCCAATTCGAGCCGCTATGACTCCCCACTCTCTCCTTATTTTGGTACTAGCTGTACACACCCCGCGTTGCTGTGGCTCAGTCTGGTTAAATGGAAAAAAAGAAAAGAGAAAGTGCACGTTACTAATATGTTTAATTTCACAATGCTTGTGGGTATACGATATTTTTTTGCTGTTCCATTGTCTGTGGAGATATAGAGATTGTATGGGTTGTCGACTCTAGAACACGCAACATATAATTGACCATGTGAGAAGCAATCCATGTCTAGATATAAACTGCTCAATTCTAAAGATTGGCCCTGAGCTTTATTGATGGTGATTGCAAACACCAATCGAATTGGAAATTACAATCTCTTAAATTGAAATGGCATATCTGTTGAAATTATAGGAATGCGAGGAATGAGGACATCTTCACCTTTGAAATGTTCTGTGAAGATTGTTGCTTCTACGACGTTCCTGATTAATTTTTTTTTCCTGCAAAGCGCATGCCGTTGCAAAGTTTGGTCTGGTTGATATTTTGCAACATGATAATTGGCACTCCGATTTTCAATTGCCGTACGTGTGATGGTGTCCCTGGCTGATCGAGTGAATTAAACAATTATGTTGGATAATTAACCGCTTCATCTGCTTCCTCAACAGTGTCGACGGACTTGTATGTGACTGCCTCGCTTTGAATGTTACAGTGAATAATATTGTTTAGTTCGTAGACGTCTTTGTTCTGGCCGCAAGAACAGCTCGTTCATTCAGCCAATCGTGATTCTTGTAATTGGTTTGAATATTGGGAAATACTTTTTCAACCAATTCTTCTTTTGACGTCACTAAATTGTAGAAGTTATGAGGCAAAGAAATTCGTCCTAAGGTCAGATCAACCGGTGCTTTTTCCGTTCTCAATTTCCAACAATTGATGATGAGAATATCTCAGCTGATGGATCGTTTTACAGCTGGACACGCAAATTTGTAGTTAATTTTAACGTCTTTACGTGGCGCCACAAAGAAGATATTTCAGGAGAGCATTTATTTCGTCCGCTAATGTCGATCGAGGAATTACAGGTAATGTTTACCTGAAATCTCCTGCAAGCAATATTAATGCGTGCCCAAATGGCGGATGTTTCACGCAAATCCTGTAATGATCGATCAAGAGCCTCGAGCAATTTTTTTGGGCCATTGTGCATT
>WNGS01130239.1:0-10932 GCA_020271785.1 Procambarus virginalis
AGACGAATATTCACCGACCGAGGTAGAGAATTTTACAACAGGACAGTTCAAAATTATTGAATAAGAAAAATATTAAATTATATAGTGTATTTTCGGAAATGAAATCTAGTATAGTGGAGCGTGCCATCAAAACTTTAAAAAACATAAACTGTATCATTATATGACCCAAGCTAATTCATTACAATACATCACATCCTCCCAAAAGTTGTGGAGGTATACAATCACACTTCCACAGAATACTAAGAAATACCCCACATGCCATTCATAAGTTGCAAAACATTGAAGATATACGAAGACAGTTTAAGGTCATGTATTAAACAATCTACCCCCTTAACCTCCATCAGCCACAACTGGAGGTTGGACAGTATGTACGACTGGCAAAGCGAAGGAATATATTTTTCACAAGGGCTTTTGCTCCAAATACAGAAGAAATATTTCAGTGTCTCATATCGACAGAACACAACCAATCCCCACCTCAAATCAAAGATTTAACCAACGACCGATCAGTGGTATGTTTTATGAGCAAGAATTGATTCCAACATCCCTTCCAGACTATTTTCCCATAACGATTACAGTCTAGGAAGACATCGAAGGACACAGAGAATATCGTCAAGTGGAGAGGCTACCCAGAATCCTCCAATGCTGGATTAAGCTCAAGACATCGTCAAATTTAAAAAAAAAAAAAATGACATTCAGGACTCTCTCGTAGAGAAACACATCAACTGTTATTTTTATTAAACAATTTATCGCCCAAGAAGCGGAATAAACTAATCAAGGCTTTAAAACGACAGGAAATTGAATCAATTGTGAAATTTTTGCCAATTTTCTGAAACGAAACATCCCAGTTCAACCTCAGATAATTAATGGACTACAGAGGTATCAGAATGACATTCGTTCTGTAGCACGTAAGAGAACTCCTCTCTACAAAAAGAAACATCCTGACCTCTAGAAGAGGTGGAGCCATATTGGCAGCTCTGTTACCTTTGGCTGTATCGTTAATTTCCTCTCTAATAAAGTAATTACGTAAGAAGAGAAAAAAATGGTGAAAGAATATTGCCTAGTACCACGACTCGTCGCTGAAAAATATTTATTTAATAAAAACGAGAGTACTCCATCACCTCTTAATGAGGTGGCTCCACCCTCTTCCACCACTGGTAGAGGTGGAAATAAGTCCTTCTCTTTAAAAAAACGAAAGCAAATGGGACAATTCGGCTATAATGTTGGTGGTAGCTGTAAGCACCTGACTGTGAGTCTAGCGGTGGCGATGGTGGAGTGGGGGGAGAGGCCACTCCCCCTCACCCCCAGCAACAACAACAACTTGTGGACGGTGTTGCCACGGTAGCTCCTTTGAACGTTTAAACCCTACCAGACGTGGGGGACTGGTCAGACACCTTTAAAAGACATTGCCCGCCCCCCGCCGCCGGCCGCCGCGCAGGTGCCCGCCGCGGGTTTTTCAACAAAAAACGCGGGGCAGGTGCGACCATCGCCCTTTAAAAAAACAAATAAAAAAAGGATACATTCCATTCTACCGCCCGAGATGCGGCTAGCTGTTGCTGGGCTCACCACAAAGCCACCACCACCACTCCCCACAACCCAAGTCTGGACAACTTAATAAATGTGAATTTTAAAATAGGGGAAATTCCACACGTCAAAACATTATTGAACATGTTTGAACAAAACAGCCAACAGGTGGTATGGGATAGTCACGGGAATTTATTAAAGCCTGTGCAAAATTTAAATATTTTAGATATAATTAAAACTTTAGCCTTTACTAAAGGACAATTTAGGGCGGCTGACAAGACAGATGTAAGGATTTTACTGAAGGGTGGCATAGACCCATCCTTTATACGTAATTCTCGCGCCAGAACGCAGTTAAAAGGGGGGAGGGGTATCCATAGGAGACCCCATTGGGAACCGTATTGAAAAGCCTATATGACCACATCTTAAACGTCATTATTCAGTTGTGTATCCACCATGGAGCGAGCTTCTACTCCCCTCCAGCGGTAGAGGAGGAAGAAAAATCCCCTATTGAAGCGTTTGGTTGCTACTCAACGTTACTACAAGTTTGTCGAACACAAAAGTAGATTGATATATGCCTTATGGGATTGTTATGACCGTCTTGTGTTGAGTGCTCCCCAGAACGGTTTTTTAAGTCATTGGTGAAACGGTGAAAAGTTATGAAGAGTATTCATCTCAGGAGATCCAGACGGAGATTTGGCAGATGGAAAATTAACCTTCCAACATCGGGACATGATTACAGCCTTTGAGTCTGGTCGAAGTGTCTATGGGCTCATAAGGTGATCTCTACCCCTCACCCCTACCTCTCCCCCCAGGTGGGTCGCAGGTGTATTTAAAGGTCGCCCACTGCCGCTCCTGGAACACTATACTACAGTTGTCGACACGCTCCTCACAGCCAGCCGCTCACCATGTCGCTGGCGAGTATCAAGACCATTGGTGACGATATCATTGACTCCCACACCTTTGGGGTAGGCGACGTCATCGTCTACGAGTTACCGGCTGCTGTTGTGCGTCCCTATGGGCTCGCTTCTGTCATCTGGAAGACTTATCCCTATGCCCGTGTGGAACGTGATGGACTGGGTAGTGTCAATAGGGCAATAATTCGTTGTCGGGCTACCCCAGGGAACATTGATGTGAAGATTGCCTCGCTCCCCTCTGACGGACAAGATCTCATAGAGGAGCCCATCCTATACTTCAGACCGACTTTTGTGGGGTTGAGTTCTGCTTTCGGGGCAGGAGCCCCCTTCGAGTCAAACCCAATAGCACAGGAACAAGTGCAGACTTCCGCCGACACTCACTACGTCACTAACGTTACCCTGGATACCGCCAAAAACCGACGGTACTGGATGAAGACGGCCCTAACAAAGGTGGGCAATCTAATGGTGAGAACCCCAACCATGACCTGGCTAGTGGTACCCCATGGCTTAGGGGCTTCCCGCGATGGTATGGTCAACTGGCACAAGGACATTGGACCCATGCTGCTCTCTCTTCATCAAGAACTGGCCAAACTCAACAAAGAGTTGGTCATCTTCAAACGACCCGCTGCTGTTACCCCATCAGTGGTGCCCCTCCTGTTCGACGACCCCAGTGGTGATAGTCTTACTATCACCCTCGACACCGTGGTGGGAGAGGGTGGTACCACCCCAAGAACCTCTTCTCGTTCTACACTTCCAGCACCGCCAGCTACACCCAGGAAGAAGAGACACACTCTGGAATACGGCTCCAGCTCCACCACCACCACCCCCCACAGCGTCAACCTCAGTCAAACGGAGAATTGAACCTCTCCTCAACTTTGAAACGGAAGCGAATCACCGTATCGACTCCATCCTCGATGGTGAGTCACAGGAAATATTCCTGTTATCCCCCCCCCCCGAAAAAACAACGAAAGCTGTAACCAGGAAAGAAGTTGTGGTAGTGGCACCGACAACAGCAACAGTGGCAGCTCCGGTGGAAGCAGCAGTGGCGGTAGCAGCAGCAGCAGCAGCCAGCACCAGTAGTAGTAGTAGTAGTAGTGGTAGTGGCAGGGGGTGTGGTTAATCACTATTCTTAAAAAAAAGGTGAGGGAATCTTCACCTGTTGTAGTTCTTTAAGTAGTTTAATAAAATATAATATAAGTAATGTTTATTTTCCCCTTCTTACAAAATCCCCTCCCCTGTATATTGCCCATTCAGTACATACCAGGACAATGGGGGAAGAACATTACATATATCTTACCAGTCTCGATCAAGGAGATATATACAACAACACGACTTCAGCATTTACAAACACCATCCCAACACTACATTTAAACCCTTCCATTAAACATGAAGTGGGTTTAGTCAACATACTCCTACCCAGGCGAATTAATGCCATCATCAAAGATGAGGAGTCTGGCATAGATATCTATGCCACGTTTAAACGTGGAATTCTTTCTAAGAGTCCAGAACACTTAATACATACCTTCCAGGCAAAGACCAACATATTATCAAGGAACATCAAATTCATTACAGACGTCCTTAGTCGGCAAATAACCACCGACATGAGGCTGAGTTTTAGGGATGATTTCAAAATACACTTCTCAGATAAAGAACCAATCCTCACCTATGACCAATCTTTAGAGAGGGTATTACTAGCTTCAACTCCTAATAGTGGAAGTACTGGCTCGTTAAATTCTCTCAGCTTTCAATTTAAACACAGAATAGCTAATGTACTTAGTTTTGACAGCAGTCGCAAATACACCATTTATCGAGCAAAAACAGATGACATTACATCAGCCTCCAAGATTGTGGCCTTATCGCCCCCAGACATTGATGGAGGTTGTGACTATTTACTCATTTATAGTGACGTCATCGAGCCAGAACGATATGGAGGGCAGATTGTAAATATCTTAGATGCAATCAATTATCATGACTCATATTCTAGAGGGGCTCATCCCCTAGTGTACAAAACATTAAACACTAACACATTGGAGAAAGTAAGTATTAAAATAACAGACCAGTTTGGGCGAATGGTTAGTTTTGGAGATGGGAGGTCGGTTACGGCAGTCTTACATATCCGCCCTAAAGTATAGCAATATATATAAAGAAGTGTTTACCCACAACTTAGGTTATTATAAGAAGAGACCTCAGAATGCGTATACCATTCCATCCGCCTTCCCAAGAGGAATTCGGGGAGATTTTTGCCCCTCCCCCTAGGAGACACGGGATGAGAGGGGGGGCGATGAATGACATACGCACATTCCAAGCACCTTATCTCAGATCTGGCAGTGTTTCTTTGGGACCTTGGCTGGTATTGCTCGGCGGGCCATACCATTTTTCATGAAAGCCGTAACACCGAGCGCCATCGATTTTGGGAAAAATGTCCTTGGCGATTTAATCAGTGGTAAACGGGATGTGAAGAGTGCTCTGAGAACTCATGATATTGATGCTCTTAAGTCTGTGGGGAAGAAATTGGTAACAGATGGGAAAATTAAAAGACTTTCTAGGCGAGTAAATAAAAAAAATGGAAACGAGGTCTCGGGTATAAAAATGACGTGTTTTCGCTAACGTAAGCAGTCATTCTTCAACGTTCGGAGGGGATCATGGCAGCTGCTAGAGGGGCTGGGGTGAAAATACCACTAGAATATTATAGCTCTAGTATTATTGACCAATTTCCTAGAAGTAACAGAATACATAATGTGGAGAGTTCAATTGCCTCTACGCAGCAAATAGACATTCTACCTGTCAACCTCCCCATTAATCAACGCTTGCGGGATAATTACTTAGAATTCCGCATTCCTGGAACCCAGGGCGCCTTCTTAGATCTAGATAATATTGTTATAGATTTTAAGGTATCTTTAACGAAAGATGACGATACCACAAAATTGGAAGAGGATGATCATGTGGAATTTGTGAATGGGTTGTCAAATACCATGTTTAAAGGTGTTCAGGTTTTTTTAGGAGAGCAGGTAGTTGAAACAAATACTAATTTTAATTATTGGTCGTTTATTAAATTAATTACCTCCCTACCCCCTTCAAAAATGTCTTCCTTGGGGAGAACTGGAGGATTTCGTAGGGACTGGAGAGATGACGATGGTATAATCACTAATGAGTTTACAAATACTTATTTTACTGGAGCAACTGCCAAGGATAAAAAATTTATGGTTGATTTAAAAAGTAAAGGTTTGTCGATGTGTTTCCCCCTCCTATTGGATATATCATCCCTAGACCAATACGTATTAGATAATACAGATGCTTATCTAAGATTGAAGCTCTCTCCCCACGCTTGGGTGCTAAATACAAGCGTGGACGATGGCTCTAAGTATCGCTTGCATATGGATTATGCTAAGTTATGGGTAACGCGGGTGTTCTCTTACCCAAGTGCCTACCTGGCCTTAAACGACTCACTGTTAGCATCCCCCGACCCCATAACCTATACTTTCAATAGAACCATTTCTAAAACATATGTTCTAGCAGGGAATCAAACTAGTCTCTTAATTGATCAGCCGTGGGCTCAAGTGATTCCACACAAGATATACTTGATAATCGTACCAATGAATTATTTCGCCGGTCTTTACCAAGGTAATGGATTATATTTTGAAAATGCAAAGCTGAAAAGTATTGCTATGTATTTGAACAATAATGCAATTTACCGAATTGGCGGCGATTTCGACAACCATTATTCCCGCCTTTATTACGAAACTTTGAAGACATTAGGCTTAGAGCGTGATTCACTACTGGCCTATGACTCTTTTAATAAGGGAAGATCAATATTCGCCTTTGACTTAACCACCATTCAAACGAAGGATTCCCTCCCTGTGGAGAATTCTGGCAACTTGCATATGGAGCTTGAATTTGGCGGTGGTGTTACATATAACAGACTGGTTTTACTGTTTGGGGAAACGACTGGGGTACTATCCATCGATGGGCAAAGAACTGTTCTATGTGACGTACAAGCTTAAAAAACATAATGAATTGTTATGATATAAATATTAATTTAAAAAATAATATAGGGGATCGAGCGCTCTACCTAGGTTGTTAAAATGCTGATGAGATAGAACATTTAAGTTAAATATCCCATCAAGAAAACCTATTGTCTTCATAACGAATATTTTACCATCATACAGCAGAATCACTATGGGACATTGGGTACGAATTTATGTTGATAAAGTTAACAATCGGATGTTTTTTTTTTATAGTTATGCAATATCGCCGGTTACTTACAGCCATCATTTTCAAGGATTTATTAAAACTAACAAAATAAGAAAGGTGTTTGGAATGCGCTACAGACTCCAGAGTGATTTTACTCTTGCCTGCGGGCTATATTGCGTCATGTTCGTACATAGGATAAGCCACCTGGGGTTGCCTTCAACAGTACATTACTTACATAATGCATTTTCCAACGTTACTTTAAAATTAAATGATAAACGAGCCCTCTCTTACGCGAGACGATATTTTCCTATGAAACATCATTGTGTTAGGACATTTTGTAGAGGTGTAGGGGTTGGTTCTTATAGGTGGTGTAGAGAATATTTTTGTTTTGCTAGGCAACCTACCTAACAAGGGGGTAGACTCCTATAAAAAAACCCTCTCCCCCACACACAACCCCCATCAGAAGACTGTCATCCTCCTACGAAATGGAAGGTGTCTCTCAAAAAACACCCACAGGGAAGATTGAAGACCTCGAAGGACCTGGTTAGTATTACCCTCACTTTCTGCTAATAGATTTATTTTATTTTTATTTCCTCAATAAAAATGTTTGTATATCCTCTATTTCTCCTCTTTATTTTTCTTCAGTACAGTTCTTGGGACCCGTCCACACTTGTAGAGTAGTAATTCTACGTGGGGGGGTCCACCCCAAACAAAATGCTGTTACATAACCTAATTGACGATGGCTGCTGTAGAGGACACAAGACCGCTCCTGCAGGGGGAGAGGTATGTACTAGTTGTTCTTAGAGAAAAATAGAATATTTTTCTAATAAAATATATAATCCTTTAAAAAACCTTTAATCACTATAAATTATTTCCCCATCTCTTTCCAGAACACTTCAGATGTGAGAGAGGAGGAAACTCAGCCAAAAGACGACCAGCCAACTCACCCCCACACCTCCAAGAGAAGAAGGGGGAAGGGGGTCAAGACCTCACCCCACTCATCACTGACGAAGAGACGTCAGAATTCTACTCAGATGAGGAATAAGTAGGGGTGGGGGTAGTGTTGTAGTATTTATACATGATAGCTGGAGTATGTGAAATATGACAGGAGCTCACTGTAGACTACAATTATTAACTAACACAATTATACATTTTTGTGGTTTTTACCTAAGAAAGCATTTTATAAATTATTGATGTTTTTTTTAACCCTTGGGGGAGATTTATACTTTAATACTCCTTAAATACTCCTATACAACCCCCCTAAGGGGTGGGGGGGTAGTGTTTAAAGGTGATGCCCAGAGTAAGTGAAATATGGCGGGAGCTCACCGTAGACTACAATTATTAACCACCAACTCCTGAGGTGGGTCTATCTGTCACCTCGCCCATCTGATTCCATTGTTTGATAAGTGGGCCTATCTGGCTCCCCGCCTCTGATTCCATTGTTTGATAAGTACCTCCCATTGTTTGATAAGTGCCCCTATCTGGCACGGAATCCACTACTTGCATTAGTAAAACTGCAGAACGGATGGTCTTAAATAGGCTACTGTGGAAGACTGGAGACCTGCATAAACACATATTTGGCTTCACTAGAGGAGTAGGTACTGCCAACTGCATAGCAACATTATTAGGAACAGGTAACTCAGGTCCAGCTATAGTGATCTTCCTTGATCTAGAAAAAGCATTTGAACTTGCAAGCCCGCAAGCAATTTTACACACATTAGTTAAAAAAGGTGTAAAGGGAAATATGCTAGCATGGATTCGAGATTACCTAAGTCACAGGTATGCCAGAGTAAAGTTATAAGGACAAGTGTCGGACTACCACTTTCACGAGAATGGGACTCCACAAGGAGGAGTCCTCAGTCCTAGTCTTTTTAACATCCTTATGGAAAACCTTGTTACAATGACATTTGCAGTAGGGGTTAAATTGCTAAGCTATGCTGATGATATAGCATTAGTCATTACAGGTCCTTCACTTCTAAATAAAGCACAAGGTGCATTAGATAAAGTAACATCTGAATGCAGCGTTTTAGGGCTAAAAAATATCTGCACAGAAGTCTAAGGCAATGAGACTAGGCGGCAACACTCCAGACAGGCACCTACGCATTCAAGACATTAACCTTCAGTGGGGTTACACAATATCAATATCTCGGAGTGTGGATAGATTCTAAAATGACATTCAACAAGCAGATTCAACGTCTGAAGGAGAAGGCAAAATCACGACTAAATATAATAAAACAATCACAGGGCCCCATCTAGGAGTGGGACACAAAGTGTTAAGAATGTTTTACATACACGCCGTTCGTTCCCTAGTTGATTATGCAGCGCCTGCCTTACTCACTCTTTATCCTGGTCAGTGGGAAAACGTTGAGGTTATTCAAAACGATGCATTGTGAATCATAACAGGAGCTCCCAGATGGACTAAAGTACTGAACCTAAGACTAGAAACCAAGCTAACGTCGATTGAAATAAGGGGAAAAGGGATTACTGGCGTGCATGCTGACCAAGATATTGACCTAGAATCAGTTCACGTAAGATATAATCACTGAGCACTAACTATCTGGACAGAAGAGCCTCCAATAGCAAAGGTGGACCATTGTGTGATAAACACCATCAATACATTCGATATAACAAACACAATCACTGAGAAGGGTGTCGACGAAATACATGCAGACTTTGTTATGCAAGCCCCTTTGGAATCTCGCACAACAGACTTTAAGATTATAGTTCATGAAGGAAAAAAAGAACCAGACAAATCCTCATCTGCTAAGTAACATTGTATAGATGCATATAGAAGCGAACTTGGCATCCGACAGCTTCACTTACTTCAGATGGATCAGTAGACCAGCAGAGACAAGAAACCGGAGCTGCAGTTAAAGCAGGAAACTCTGTAAATAGTTGGAGACTCTCAAATGGGTGTTCGACTTTACAAACAGAGTTGCTAGTCATTCAAAAGGCTTGGAATATTTCTTACTGACACCAGGCCAACATGTTATCATACATACAGATTCGAAAACCGCCATTGAAACGTTGCAACAGAACACATATGTGATAACATCCATGGCTATCACAAATGTCATATCATTATGCAAACACTCAAATGACAAGGCCATCGGGTACTTATTAACTGGGTGCCAATTCATGTGGGAATATAGGAAATGAATTGCAGGACGAAGCTGCAAAACTTGCAACTAAGAGAAGAAATGTAGACATTTACATACCACAGAGTCTATCACAGATTAAGAAAGTAATTAGAAACAGAGCAATGCAAAAGATGTACAGTGACCACAACACAACAGTTGCATCATCAGGATCTGCGGGTTGGTACAAGAATTCAACCAACTACGAACCACGTCTTAGTTTGATGAAAGGGAGCAGTAGAACAACAGAAGCACACTTACATCGCATCAGGCTTGGATACCCCCCATGTGCATGGGAAATAGGCTACAGGTTACGGAAGATGAGAGGAAATGTCAACACTGTGGACAAATGCCCGACAGACCACTGGAACATTATCTAACACAGTTCAGTTACAAACCCATTAAGATTTCAACTTAGAATCAACAGAGCAGAAGAAGTTGTTAAACACATATGGCAAAATCTTACTGAACCGACCATACGAGTCATAAATACTCATACTCGGCCCAAGTAAAACAGAAACAAGCAACAATTTGTGGGCCAGCCAGAGGCGTAGGGCCGTGCAGGATAATCCTTGCAAAAAAAATCAATGTAAGTCACCATATATATAGTGTACAATGTGTCATTAATATAAGCCACCATACATATAGCGTACAATGTGTCATCAATATAAGCTACCATACATATCGTGTACAAAGTGTCATCAATGGTTTTAAATTCTTAGTAATCATAACTCCCGATCCCTTTCGCAATCCAACTTGGCAATCTCAACACCTTCTAGCTCATATCTTGTAACTCTATCATCATTACCTAGCCTCAAAATCTTACATTTGTCATCATTAAACTATATGCCAATCTTTTGAGCATTTCAAAACTCTATTTAGATCGTCTTGAAGTGATAGTGAGTCTTTTTTCGTGTTTATTTCCCTCCAGATTTTTGTATAATCGGCAAATTTGCAAATATTACTGCTCAAATCTGAATTTATTATTTATTTATTTATATATTTATTTATTTATATACAAGAAGGTACATTGGGGATTAACAGAGAACATAGAAATTAAGTTGATTTTACAATCTTGTAAAGCCACTAGTATGCATAGCGTTTCGGGCAAATCCATAAACTAAAAGATAATTTTAGACAATTCAGAGCAAAACTGACAAAAAAATATT
>WNGS01130248.1:10386-30524 GCA_020271785.1 Procambarus virginalis
TTCCGGGAAGCCATAGGGACTCCCCCCAGGATACCAGCGTGAATGTAATGAAACGCCATTTTCGGGTGAGTCCCAGAGGCTCCCCAGCAACCCTCCCGCCTCCGGTCAGCGTTTTTTTTCACGTTTTTTATATCCAGCTCTGATTGGGGCAAGGATCGCCGGCTTAGGGGTCTGGGGCTCCCCCTTCTCCCTCCCGGGGAGGAGGAAGCTGCGCAGACATGCGGCTCGTGTGACGTCATGCTTGTTTGCTCGTTTTCTTTTGGGGAGTTCTGTCCACTCGTTTGTCGATTTTTGTTGTTAGCCAGAATAGGTGTTTGTTTTGAGTCGCTTACCTTTCTGGGTGTCTGTCCTGGTCGATGGCAGTATAGAATGCTCCAAATCATAGTACCATTGCTCCCCATGCCACTGTGAGGGGGCCAGGTTCTGGTTCGTGGTCCTCGGTAGGCTAGAACTCCACCCACATCGACTGATGCAAAATAGTTAGGGTATCTATATCAGCCATGGATAGCTCTGGGGAGCCTCCGGGACTCACCTAGAAATGGCATTTATTACATTCAACGCTGTTTTTTTTTCTGGGGGGAGCCCCTACAGCTCCCCAGAGCTTACTAGGCTGATAGCTAATGTCAGACTTTGGCATCTGTCATGTGTATGGAGTTCTTGTGGGCCTACCGGGGATCACAAGCCAGAATCTGGCCCCCTCTAGAGAGACAAAGGGAGGAATGGCCTATGGAAAGCCCCATGTGATTGGAAGCATTCTACGTCTGCCATCGACCGGGTTAGGCACCCAGAAAGGTAGGCGTCCCAAACACAAACCCCTATTCTGGTGAAAATTGCAACCAAAGACCGAACGAGTGGATAGAACTCCCCAAACGAAAACGAGCAAACTAGAATGACGTCACCCGTCATCGTGCCACTGTCTGCGCTGCTCCCCCCCCCCTCCTCGAGAGGGGGAAGGGGTAGCTCCAGACCCACCACGCCGGCGACCCACACCCCAGTTCTTGAATCTGATGCTATTGGCTCGGTTGTGTGCTCTGGCTCTGGTCTTTGCGGCGCTGTGCCTTGTGTGTGGTTCCTGTACTCAGGGGGTGTGAGAGCCGGGAGTTATTCTTCAGTACTCGGGCTGCATGTGCCTAGGGTTCCCTTCCCTAGGTGCCTTGTAAGTACTGCCCTTGGAGCTTGGAGTTACCTTCCACAAGTTCCTTGGGGTCTGCCTCTGTGTGTCCGTTTCACTGCTCGGTTTTTCGGCTGCCCTTTGGGTACTTGGGTGTTTGTCTCCCTCATTTACCTTAGGGTAAGAGGCAGTTTTTGCACTGGTAGGGGGTGCAGGGTGTTGCACAGCTAGTTGTCACCTATCACAGCAGTCGGCTCTGTTCCTTGGGGTACGTTGTCTCTTGCGGGGGTTGTTTTTTCTTTTTGTTCTTGCCCAGGTGGGGGAGTTCTGCCCTACTTGCCACTGGTGTTTGGCCTCACCCTGATATTTGGTGGTGCCCCCTGCTTGGTCCCCGTGAGTGTACACGTTCCTGGGGTTCAGCTTTAGTCTGTTTGGTTGCTAGTTTTTTGGCACCGGTTAGCAGTACCTGCCTGGGTTTACCTGGGCACGAGTCCTCTTAAAGTAAACGCTCAGGACTCTGGGAATCCCCTAGGGGACGCATGGGTCCGATGGATGTTACCCCGGGGTTCCCCCCCCCCCTCGCTTTGTGCAAGTTTGAGGGTTGTTAGGTCCCCTTGTATCAGGGCGACCCTCACTGTTTTTGCCTCCGTCACGCAGCCTGTTGGGTCGGTGACACTTTCGACCCTGAGTCCTGTGAGTACTGCTGCTTGCTGGTGACTCAATTTACCCAATCTGTGGATGATCATCTTCAGGTACAGGCTGCGCGAGCATTGCATTCTAGGTTTCGTTTGTTGCAACACGCTAGGTTAGTTGCTCACTCGGATGCCCCACGGCTGCCCCGTTTTGCTCATAGGGACCCGGACTTGGGGGTGGGGGTCGCTTCAACCCTGGTTCAGTCCACAAACTCCTAGTCCTTCCCCTTCTGTTGTTCGTTCTGGTCCCCCTCCCCTGCTTCCGGCCCCAAAACGTCTGAGGGTTTCGAAACCGGAGCTGGGGTTAGTTGGTCTTGAGACTCGGGCAGCCTCGGGGGATGCCCCTTCCAGTGTGGCGACAGAGGCATTCAAGTCTCCTCCCCCAGCAGAAGCCTCTGGGTCTGACCAGTGGGCCTCATTCTATCCGGCTTCTACGGCTGTGCCGGCCTTGTCTGGTGGGGTTGGTGCTTGGGGGGAGGACTCGGCCCCGGGTCCTGCGGAGGAGGACCCTGGGGCTGGGGAGGGGCTGGCTTGGGGGCCTTGGGCTCCGCTGGACCCTGCCTGGGTTTTTTCTGCCCTCTGAGCGGAGCTTACTGTTACAAGGAGTGGGGTTTTTCTTTTCCCCCCTCTGCGTACGAGTTGGACTTGGTGTTGGCCCCTCCCCTGGTTTGGTTCCGTGTTTCCCCGGGTGCTTTGGTTCTGTCTTTCTGGAGGTTTTCGGCTTATCGCATCCAACCTGCTGCGGTTCTGGCGGCCCTTGCAGCTAACCTCCTGCGTGACCCGGATTATGCCTCGGCAATGGATCCCTCGGCTTTCAGGTTTGGGATTTCGTTCCCTTTCTGACTTTTTCGTTACGAGGTTCCGGAGTCTTCCTGGCTGGCGGACTGTCCTGTCTTTGCTCTGGAGGCTTGCCACTCCTTCTGCCGTTCCCACACGCTTGAGTGGCGGGAGGCTTCGACAGTGCTTCAGGTTTTCCTGGGGGGCGACCTTGAGCACCTCAGTGAGTGCTTGTTTGCTCCTCCCCTTCCCCGGGATGTTGGTGTCGTTCAGCTACACGTGCAGGTCCCCCTCCTTTCGGCGGCACAGGTGGCGGAGGACTTGTGCACTCAGGGCCTTTTGGTTGCGGCCTTGCACTTCTTTTCCCTCCTGGAGCTGTCTTCAGACTGGCTCACAGCAGATGTGGGGGCGCTGGGGGCTGTTCCTGGGTCTGGCGCCTTGACCTCGGCAGCTCGCTCGTCGGCTGCATTGCTGAAGCTTTTCGCGCCGATCTTGTGGGATGCGGTTGCTCTGTTTTATGCTTCCCGGCTCGCATGTCAGCAGGCTGTGCTTGCCTCCTCTATGGAATCTGCCTGGGCCTTGGCTCTTAGGATGTCTTCTCCCTTTTGTCCTCTCTTGTTTGAGGCTTACGTCGTTGCGCAGTATGTTCAGGCTGCTTCGGCTTCTTGCCGTCCTATGTCGGACTTGTTGGTTCTCCGGGGGTCCTGTGGTGGACCTTCCCGGAAGGGTCGTGCCAAGGCTTGGGGTTCCTCTCATCGTGGTAGGCCAATGGTGTCTGGTTCGGGTTCGGTTTCTCCTTTGGACCCGCCTCCAACTGGTCAGCGCGGTGTTCGCTCTGAGCGAGGTTCTGGGTCTTGTAAGGGGCGCCGGCCCTTTCGTGGTTTGCCCTATTGACGGGGCGATGGGGGGGGAGGCTTGCGTTGTTCGTTCACGCCTGGTCCCACGATTTGTGGGCGTTTCGGGTCATTTCACATGGCCTCCGGTGGCGTTGCGTAGCCCCTCCTCCTGTGGGGGGGGGGGGGTTCTGGGCTGGCGGGGCAGGTTTCTTCCCCTGCGCTCTGTCAGGTCGTCCTGGAGTGGGTTCGCTTGGGCGTGGTCGAAGCGACTCCGTCCCTCAGATGGGTTTCCCGTCTGTTTCCAGTCCCGTGTGCGGACCTGCGGTTCATTCTGGACTTGTCCCGTCTGAACCCCTGGGTTCATTGCCCCTCCTTTCGGATGACTACGCTGTCTCAGGTTCGGCTTCTGTTGTAGCCGGGCTCTTGGATGGTGTCCTTGGACCTCTGGGACGTTTATTGGCATGTCCCGATTCATCCGGGGTTCAGGGACTGGCTAGGTTTTGTTGTGGGGCTTCGTGCTTACCGCTTTCGTTGTCTCCCGTTCAGTTTGAACCTGGCACCTCGCGTTTTCACATGCCTCACGAGGGTCATGGTGACCCGTCTGCGTCTGCTAGGTGTTCGGGTGTTAGCCTACCTCAACGACTGGCTGGTTTGGGCTCGCAACCAGTCCACTTGTTTGCTGGCCAGGGATCTGGTTCTTTCTCAGCTCGCTGGGTTCAGGTTCTTGGTTAACTGGAGGAAGTCCCATCTGGTTCCCTCCCAGGTTCGGACCTGGCTGGGCCTTGTGTGGGACTCTCGGACCACTTCCTTGTCTCTTCCTCCGGAGTCTCTTCTGCGGCTGCTGTCCCACTTGTGCCTGTTTCTAGGGGCTCCTAGAAACCGCCTCCAAATGGAGCCGGTCGGCCGAGCGGACAGCACGCTGGACTTGTGATCCTGTGGTCCTGGGTTCGATCCCAGGCGCCGGCGAGAAACAATGGGCAGAGTTTTTTTTCACTCTATGTCCCTGTTACCTAGCAGTAAAATAGGTACCTGGGTGTTAGTCAGCTGTCATGGGCTGCTTCCTGGGGGTGGAGGCCTGGTCGAGGACCGGGCCGCGGGGACACTAAAAAGCCCCGAAATCATCTCAAGATAACCTCAAGAAAATAACCTCCCGGGTCACCCGGCAGTTGCTCGAGGGTCTGTGCACGAGCCTGAACTTTGTGATGATGGTATACCCGCCGGGTCGGGTTTGGCTTCGTCGGCTCTTCTGGTTCCTTCGGGGATGTCCTTTCCGCCTCTCACGATCGCTGGGTTCAGGCCTCGGAGGCTTTGCGTCGGTTGCTGCGTCGCCGGCTTCCTCTTCTGGTTTTTCGGGGTTCAGTGCCTTGGTGCCTACACGAGCCCTCGCTCAATGTGTTCACGGATGCGTCGTCTCTCGGCTGGGGCTTTGTGTCCAGTGCTCATCAAGCCGGTCAGGGACGGTGGGGTCTGTCCTTCCGTCGAGCCCACAGCACTGTGTGGAAGTTCGCGGTGGTGTGGTTTGCTCTTCAGAGGCTTCGAGTCGCCCGCGGGTCGATGATCCGGCTCCATTCAGACTGCTCCCCGGTGGTTCATTGTCTGAACTGCGGGTGTTTGATGCGGTCCTTAGCTCTTTGGCTCTGGTCGCTTCGGGTGACTCGTCTGCTGAGTTCTTGGGGTTTGGCTCTCCTGGCGGTTCACGTACGGGGAGTGTCCAACTTTTGCTGATGGCCTGTCTCGTTTTGTTCCCCTCTCCACGAATGGATGGTCGACGCCGACTCCTTCCGTTGGCTTTGCCAGACGTTCGGACGCCCTGAGGTGGACCTCTTCGTGTCAGCGTTGTTGCGGCGCCTTCCCTTGTATGTGGCGCCCTTTCCCGACAGCGNTTTCCTGAAGATTGCATACACCAACATAGATGGAGTGAGATCGAAGATACTGGAGTTAAGTGATGTAATACAGCTGCAGACACCAGACATTGTTGCACTCACGGAGACAAAACTTGAAGATGTTATTTAAATGAGGTCATATTCCCAAGGGGCTACTCAATTTGGAGACGGGACAGAAAATTAGGAAAGGCGGTGGCGTTGCTGTGCTGGTAAAAGAACACCTAAAGGTGAAGGAAATAATGACTGCCAATCCACAAGAAGTTGACATAATAGCACTAGAGATCTGCCATGAGGATGATAAACTAATGATAATAAATGCATATAGTCCACCGCCAAGCAGCACATGGTCAAAGGAGGAGCTAGATAGTAAACGAGAAGGTCTTATAACAATAATGAGAGAGATTATAGCGAGAGCGGATAACGATAGATCACGACTGTTGATAGTCGGTGACTTCAACTTGAAATCCATAGACTGGGAAGCATATGAAGCTAAAACAGAAGATTTTTGGACCTGTAGATTTGTAGACCTCATCCTGGAAACATTCTTGTATCAACATGTTAAACAAGCTACGAGGATGAGGGAAGGGGACGTTCCCTCCATGCTAGATTTGATATTTACCAGGAAGGAGGAAGAGATATTTGACATTCAGTACCTTCCTCCCTTGGGTAAAAGTGACCATGTCTTTTTGGGAATAAAGTATGCAATGCGTTATAATCTGGAAGAAAATAAGGAGGTTGAAGCAGTTGAAAAACCAGACTTCAGGAGAGGACATTATGGTGACCTTAGAAATTTTTTTAGTGAGTATAATTGGACAGACTTGATGCTAGGCAAGGAAGTGAATGAGATGTATGTCAAGTTTTGTGAAATATATGATAAAGGCACAAAAAAATTTATACCAAAACAGAGATGCAGAACTAGAAAACAGGATTGGTTCAATAGAAATTGCGAGAGGGCTAGAGACCAAAAGACACAAAAATGGAATCAATACAGGAAGAGGCCGAACCCCCAAACATACCAGCGATACAAAGATGCGAGAAACAACTACACGGCAGTGAGGAGAGAGGCAGAAAGAAATTTTGAAAAAGGGATTGCAGACAAATGTAAAACAGAACCAGGTCTATTCTATAATTCATAAACAACAAATTGCAGGTAAAGGATAATATTCAGAGGTTGAAAATGGGAAATAGATTCACGGAAGATGAAAAGAAAATGTGTGAAACACTAAACAAAAAGTTCCAAAGTGTGTTTGTACAAAATGAAATCTTTAGGGAACCAGACACAATAAGAATTCCAGAGAACAACATAGAGCACATAGAGGTGTCTAGAGACGAAGTGGAAAAATGCTAAAGAGCTAGGTAAGAACAAAGCAGTTGGTCCAGATGGAGTTTCACCATGGGTTCTGAGAGAATGTGCACCTGAGCTCAGCATTCCACTTCAACTGATTTTTCAGGCATCCCTGTGTACAGGAGCTGTAGCTGATGTGTGGAAAAAGGCTAACATAGTTCCAATCTACAAAAGTGGAAACAGGGAAGACCCCCTTAATTATAGACCTGTATCATTGACAAGTGTAATAGTCAAAATATTGGAAAAAATAATTAAAACTAAATGGGTAGAACACCTGGAGGAAAACGATATAATATCAGACAGACAGTATGGTTTTCGATCTGGAAGATCCTGTGTAACGAACTTGCTCAGTTTTTATGATCGAGCCACAGAGATTTTACAAGAAAGAGATGGTTGGGTTGACTGCATCTATCTGGACCTAAAAAGGCTTTCGACAGAGTTCCCCATAAGAGGTTGTTCTGGAAACTGGAACATATTGGAGGAGTGACAGGTAAGCTACTAACATGGATGAAAAATTTCCTAACTGACAGAAAAATGAGGGCCATAATCAGAGGCAAGGTATCGGATTGGAGGAATGTCACGAGTGGAGTACCTCAGGGTTCAGTTCTTGCACCGGTAATGTTCATTGTCTACATAAATGATCTACCAGTGGGAATACAGAATTACATGAACATGTTTGCTGATGATGCTAAGAT
Source organism: Procambarus virginalis (assembly GCA_020271785.1). NCBI lineage: Eukaryota > Metazoa > Arthropoda > Malacostraca > Decapoda > Cambaridae > Procambarus > Procambarus virginalis. The sequence goes on from WNGS01130248.1 coordinate 17,726, forward strand.
AATAGGGAAGATAAGAAACCTAGATGATTGTCATGCCCTTCAAGAAGACCTGGACAAAATAAGTATTTGGAGCAACACTTGGCAAATGGAATTTAATGTGAATAAATGCCATGTTATGGAATGTGGAATTGGAGAACATAGACCCCACACAACCTATAAATTATGTGAGAAATCTTTAAAGAATTCTGATAAAGAAAAGGATCTAGGGGTGGTTTAGATAGAAAACTGTCACCTGAGGACCACATCAAGAACATTGTGCGAGGAGCCTATGCTACACTTTCTAACCTCAGAATTGCTTTTAAATACATGGATGGAGAAATACTAAAGAAATTGTTCACGACTTTTATTAGACCAAAGCTGGAATATGCAGCGGTTGTATGGTGCCCATATCTTAAGAAGCACATCAACAAACTGGAAAAGGTGCAACGACATGCCACTAAGTGGCTCCCAGAAATGAAGGACAAGAGCTACGAGGAGAGATAAAGGCATTAAACATGCAAAAACTAGAAGATAGAAGAAAAAGAGGTGATATGATCACTACATTCAAAATAGTAACAGGAATCGATAAAATTGATAGGGAAGAATTCCTGAGACCCGGAACTTCAAGAACAAGAGGTCATAGATTTAAACTAACGAAACAAAGCTACCGGAGAAATATACGAAAATTCACTTTTGTAAACAGAGTGGTAGACGGTTGGAACAAGTTAAGTGAGAAGGTGGTGGAGGCCAAGACCGTCAGTAGTTTCAAAGCGTTATATGACAAAAGTGCTGGGAGAGACGGGACACCACGAGCGTAGCTCTCATCCTGTAACTACACTTAGGTAATTACACTTAGGTAATTACACTAGTGTTTACACGAATACAAGAGCTAAATATTTGGAGGGGTGGAAACAGGACTTACATGGGGTTTATTTTATCGCCTACAGTGTCATGATAGGGTATCTACATTAGCAAGATATTCAAGAGCTCAGGAATAAAAACTAAGTAGTAAATGCCTGCTGAAACTGGTGTCTGTGATTCTGGTAAACTGCGTCCTCAATCTGTAGCCCAATGATGTACGGATGCTTGCAGGATTGTGTGAATTAAGAGGACTGCTTCGGAACACCTTGCTGCCAGTGTATCTAATATGGCAAAAGTCCTCCTTCCCTCTCTGGGGACGCGCATGCACGATAGTTCCCAATAGGGGGCCCGAGCATAAATCATATTTATTCATTAAGTTCTAAATAGGGAAGGAAGTGTTTATGACGAATATTTACATCATATATATAAATGCATTATGTGATTGAGATTCTCGTAGTGCTAGTCAGTTAATGTAGACTGCACAAATAAAACAAAAATCTTTGGAGGTGAAAATTATTTTATGTTATGATATTATTTACTAGAACAGCAGTCTAGCTAGGTAAAGGAATTCCAGTAAACTATTGTATACTAAATAAAGTAAACCTATTAATAAATAATTATCCTTAACATAGGAAAGTAAATGGTTGGACTTCTATTAGATCTACAGATATGTGGAAATTTATTGTCTGTGGGTGGCTGATGCAACACTGCCACAATTCTAAGAGAAATTGCATGATATTCCACATCCTAATGCAATGAATTCTGTGATACTAAACTACGGATTAGTAGTGTTAGTTAATTATGATGCTTAGTACAGGAAATACATTCCATTGTACAGGCATACCTCAGTTTAAGAGTTTAATTGGTTCCTGGAGACGCCTCGTATTCCGAAAACTCGTATTCCGAAGCTAATTTCCCCATAAGAAATAATGGGAAATGAATTAATCCGTTCCTGACTACCCCAAAAACCCCACATCAAACTAAATTTTTATACCTAATTCATCTAAATAAACCTACAAAACTATGTTCAAGTTATTACTTACCTTGCTGTTGAATGCTGTAGGCGTATGGAAGATGGTGAGGAGGGGGGAGGAGGAGAGGAGTTACTGTTTGGAAGGGGAGTCCCCTTCCATTATCACATCAGGCAGTGAGGACTTCACTGGTATGCACACACTGGCACATTTTGCCTGCATACCACTAGGACTTGCTTGTCTTACTAAGAATTTGTCTAAAGACACTTGTTTCTCCCTACATTTTATCACTTGTCTGTAGTAAGACATCACATTATCATTTAAAAGGTCAATGCAACGGCCTGCTACAGCTTTATCTGGGTGAGTTTTTTCAACAAAACTTTGCAGTCCTTCCCATACTTCACACATTTTCAAGAAGGGACATCCTCTACTGCCTCTACTCACAGCTATTTTCTTAGGTTGAACCTTACCAATGGCTTTCTTGAGACCCATGGCGAGATATATAATGACAACTTTTATGCTCAAATGGCCAAAAAAACGACAAAAAACTGTAAATCCTTGCGAAGAATTCAGGTGGGATAGTCACTGGGCACGAGACACTAGTAAACTGAGGCGCGATCGCCGTGCCACCACGCGCTAGCCGGCCTGTACACGTATCAACAAACTCGCGTTCCGTGGTAACCCTCGCCTTCCGAGACAAATTTTCGAGGAAATCCTGCTCGTATTCCGAAAAACTCACATACAGGGACACTCGTGTTCTGAGGTACCACTGTACTAAGGATTAGTAAATGAGTATTAAATGATTTTGACGCCTAATACAGGAAATACATCCTATTGTATTAGGGATGAGAATAACTGTTGGATATTTCCAACATCCTGCCTGTTTCAGGTTCTGAAATGGGACTCTTTGGACAACCGGTGCATTCTTGATCTGTCCAGATTGAACTGGTTGATACTGTGCCCCTCCTTTCGGATGACTAAGTTATCCGAAGTCCAGCTTGTTCTTGAGCCGGGCACATGGATGATTTTCCGGGACCTTGAGGACACATTGGCACGTCCCTATTCATCTGAGGTTCTATATAGTTCCATCATATAGTTTCACTGGTAGTGTTTGGCGGCCCTCTGCTAGGCCCCCGTGATTGTACACGTTGCAGGAGTTTTCAGTGCTATCCTCTACCCTCTTGTTATGTTTGGGTTTCTTAACCGGTTAGCAACACCTTGCCTGGGCTTCCCGTAGCAGTCAGCCTACGGGCCCTGGAAACCCCTGTCTGGGCTCGGGGGACCATTGAATGTGTCTTCCGGGTTCCAACCCGTCTTGTACGGGATCGTTGGTTGCTGTGCCCTTGTCTCCAGGTGACAGTCTCCACTTTTACCTCCGTCATGCTGCCTGTTGGGTCACTGACACCTTGACCCGGAGTCTTGCGAGAGATTCTCTGCTTGTTCTCCAGTACTCTCCTGATGTTATTACTGTTCAGCGTACAGGCGGCATCCGTGTTGCAAGCTAGGTTAGGTTGCTGCAACATGCTAGGTTGGTTTCCCACTCGGATGCCCGAGGCCGCCCCGTTTTGGTTAGATGCTGTTCCCCCTTTCCCTCCCTGTTCCCGGCTCCGGACCATCTGCGGGTTTCGGGGTCGGGGCGGGGTTTAGTTGGGGCCTAGACTTGGGCGGTTTTCGGGGGCTGCCCCGTTCGGGTTGGGGGACGGAGGTTTTAGAGCCTGTTCCTCCTGCCAAGGCTTCTTGGTCTTACCAGCAGCCCTTTTTTGCTGCCTTTCCCATGGACTCTTGCTTTTCTTTAAGGGCGGAGGGCCTGGAGGACGGCTCTGCCCCGGGGCCTCTGTTGCTGGTTCCCGAGGCTGGGGGGATGCCTGCTAGCAGTTCTGGGGCGGTTTGCCCTGCCTGGGTTTTCTGCTTTTGGGCAAAGTTTTTCACCCATCCAGTCTGCTTGCTTCCCACTTTTGCTGGCGTGTTTTCGTATCTTGAGCGTCGGTCACAGGCCTCAGTACTGGCGGCCATTTTTGTCTGCCGGTTTCCCGGCATGGCCACCAGGGCGGCGTTGTGGTTTGTTTACATGCGACTGGGTGTGCAAGCGAGCTTCTTGAGTGAGTTTTCACCTTTTTTCAGGGGTTTTATTCTCCTGTTGTCGTTTCTTTGCTTTTCTCGTGTTTTCTGCCCGTTTCCTGTTAACTCTGGGAACATTTGGGTGTTAATTTTACACCGGGTTTCCTTTTTTGTCTGGTTTGGGCTCTGTCCCTGGATGTTATGCTTGCTCCCACACCTTGTCCCTAGGTTTTCAGTCTGTTATGACCGTTTCCCTGGGGGTTCTGTCTGGGGGCTGTGCTTTGCCTTTCTGTGGTGTTCTCTGCCGGCAAATGTGGTGGTTTGGGCTCCCCCTGGTTCAATTCTGGGTTCCTTTGGGTTCTTTGGTTTCGTTCCGGAGGTTTCTTCCTCTTGGGCCCACTTTGTGGGTTCAGGGGGCTTTGTTTCCTCGTGTGACCCGGTTCTGCCTTCTGGAGTTCCGTTGTCTTCCTGTCTTGCAGACTGATCTTTTTGGGTCTAGGCACATGTTGTCGTGCTGGGACTTTAAGGTTTAGTTGTCGAGGTGGGCCTTTTGATGCAGTTTTGTGCCTTCTTTGCCTGGCCGGCGTGGTGCTCTCTGCCCACTGGTCGGCGACTTGTACTTTTCTTTTACAGTGTATGTGTGTGTTTACGCATATACATGTGTACGCTGTGTGTGTGTGCACATGTGTATACACACGTGTGTGTAACATACCTTGTGTGTATGTGTTTTTTCGTGTTGGTTGAAGCTTAGCTTCCGAACTGAAGCTTGGCAGGGTTGGGAGGGTTGCGCGGACGATCGGCGTGGCAGTAAAGTGTGATGTTTGCTTGTTTGCTTGTTTCCTTGTGATTGTAGGGAGTTTCTACCTCGCTGTTTGGTTTTTGTTTTAGTTTTTTACCATGTGGGGGTTTGTTTTGTTATGCCTACCTTTCTGGGTGCCTGACCCCGGTCGATGGCAGATACGGAAAACCCCAACCACAAAGGGGTTTTCCAGGGCCATTGCTCCCTGAAACCTCTCTGAAGGTGCCAGGTTCTGGCGCTGGTCCCTGGTATGTCTGAACTCCTTAGCTAATGTCTCGGTCTAATATAACATACATTAGCCCGATAAGCTCCAGGGAGCCTCCAGGGCTCACCCAGAAAATGGCATTTCATTACATTCAACGCTGATTTTTTTCTATTAGAATCTTCTGCTGAATACTGTCACTTTGTATCATGCAGAATTGGCGGAGACGCTTCTGTTTGCATTCGGAGTGCATACTTCTTCGGCCTCGTTTTGTAAGCTTTCTCGCGCCTTCTTTCACTTCCAGCTTGATCCAACGCTGCCTGGATTTTGGGTTGGGTTCTTTTATTTTCTTTCTTTGTTCCACTCATTTTACAGTGGTCCCTTCGGTCCAGGATTGTTTTCAGAAAATGTTGTTTTGGTTTCCTTGGTCTCCATCTGTCAGGTTGGTGAGCTTCATGCTCTGCTCTGGCACCAGAGATTTCTTCTTTTGTTTTGTTTTTCTGGGGGAGCTCCTACGGCTCCACGGAGTTATCCATGGCTGATATGGATACCCTAACTATTTTGCATCAATTGATTTGGGTGGAGTTCTAGCCTACCAGGGACCACGAGCCAGAACCTGGCTCCCTCACGGAGGCACAGGGAGCAATGGCCCCATAGAATTGCACACGTGATTTGGAGCATTCTATATCTGCCATCGACCGGGACAGGCACCCAGAAAGGTAAGCGCCACAAAACAAACCCCTATTCTGGTTAACAACCAAAATCGACAAACGAATGGACAGAACTCCCCCCCCCTCCAAAAAAAAAATAAGCAAACAAGCATGACATCAAACGAGCTGCGCCGCACGTCTGCACAGCTCCCCCCTCCCCGGAGGGGGAAAGGGGGAGCCCCAGACCCCTGAGCCGGCGATCCTCGCCTCAGTTCCTCGGCTGATGGGATAGTGCATGGTTGTGTGGCTCCTGCTCCAGTCTTGTCTCAGTGCTGTGCCTTGTTTTCAGTGCTGCTCTTATGGTGGTCGTGCAAGCTGGGAGTAGTATTCTCAGGTACTCGGGCTGCATGTGCTTAGGGTCACCTTCCCTGAGTGCCCTGTAAGTACCGCCCTTGGGCGGTACTTACAGGTACCATTGGACCATGCCTGGATTTTCCGTCCTTCTGAGTGGGGCTTACTGTTGCAAGGAGTGGAGTTTTCCTTTCCCCCCCTCAGCGTACAATTTGGACTTGGGTTCTGCTCCTCCCTGGGTTCGGTTCCGTGTCCCTGTGGATTCTTCGGTTCCGTCCTTCCGGAGGTTTTCGGCTACCCACATCCCTTCGCCTGAGGTGCGGTCGGCCTTTGTGGCTTACCTCCTGCGTGACCCAGAGTACGCCTCCATAATGGATGCTTCTTCGTTTAGGTTTGGATCGTCGTGTCCTTCCTGGGTGCGTTATGAGGTTCCGGGGTCGTCCTGGTTTGCAGACTGCTCCTTGTTTTCACTGGATGCTTAGGACTCATTCTGTCGGACCCACACGTTTGAGTGGCGTGAGGAATTGATGGTGGTCCAGGTTTAGCTGGGCGGTGATTTTGAGCACCTTAATGAGTGTCTTTTCGCTCCTGTCTTTCTGCGGGATGTTGGTGTGGTGCAGCTCCTTGTGCAGGTTCCTTCCCTGTCGGCTGGTCTTGTGGTGGAGGGTTTGCGCGCTTGTGGCTTTTTGGCTTTGGTCCTACTTTTCTTTTTGCTCCTGGAGCTATCTTCTGACTAGCTTGCAGAGGATGTTGAGGTGCTTGGGGCCGTTCCTGGGTCTGACGCTTTGTTCTTGGCTGTTCGGGCATCGTCTGCCATGTTGAAGCTCTTTGCGCCAATCCTGTGGGAGGCGTTGCTGTGGTTTTTCGCTGTGCATTTTGCGTGTCGTCAGGCGGTCCTTGCTTCCTCCTTGGAATCCGCTTGGGCCCTGGTTCTTAAATTGTCTTCTCCCTTTTGTCCTCTGCTTTTTGAGGCTTCTGCGGTTGAGCGTTATATTCAGACGACTTCTTCCTCTTGCCGCCCTATGTCTGAGTTGTTGGTGCTCCAGTGGAATCGGGGGGTTCCTTCCCGGCTGGGTCATACCAGGGCTCATGGGTTCGTTCGTCGGGGTAGGCCAAAGATGTCGGGTTCGGTGCCGGTGCCGCCTGCGGTCCCGCCTGTGCCTGGTCGGCGCGGTGTTCGCTCTGCGCGCAGGTCGGGTTCTCGTAAGGGGCAGCGGCCCTTTCGTGGTTCAACCCATTGACGGGGAGATGGGTTGGAGGCTTGCTCTGTTCGCTCATGCCTGGTCTCACGATTTGTGGGCTTTTCGGGTCGTTTCTCGCGGCCTGCGGTGGCGTTGGGTGGCTCCTCGTTCTCTGGGGGGGTTCAGGGCTGACGGGGCAGGTTTCCTCTCCTGCGCTCCGTCGGGTCATCTTGGAGTGGGTACGTTTGGGCGTGGTCGAAACGACGCCGTCCCTCAGGTGGGTTTCCTGCCTGTTTCTAGTTCCGAAACGGGACTGTGTGGACCTGCTCTTCATTCTGGACTTGTCCCATCTGAACCCTTGGGTTTCTTGCCCCTCGTTTCGGATGATCACTCTGTCCCAGGTCCGGCTTCTGTTGGAGCTGGGTGCTTGGATGGTGTCCCTGGATCTCAAGGATGCATATTGGCACGTAACTATTAATATGGGGTTCCAGGATTAGCTCAGTTTTGTTGTGGGGCATCAGTGCTACTGATTTTGTTGTCTCCCCTTCGGGTTGAATCTGGCACCTCGTGTGTTCACACGCCTTACCCGGGTCGTGGTGGCCTGTCTGCGTCTGTTAGGTATTCGGGTGTTAGCTTACCTCGACGACTGGCTGGTTTGAGCTCCCAGTCGGTCAGCGTGTTTGCTCGCCAGGGATTTGGTGCTTTCCCAGCTCGCCGGGTTCGGGTTCATGGTGAACTGGCGGAAGTCCTGTCTGGTTCCCTCCCAGTTCGGTCCTGGCTTGGTCTTGTGTGGGACTCTTGACCGCTTCCTTGTCTTTTCCTCCAGAGTTTCTCCTTCGGCTGCGGTCTTGCCTGTGTCTGTTTCTGGAGGCTTCCAGGTCACCTGCGGTTGCTCGAGGGTTTGTGCGGAGACTGAACTTCGCAATGTTGGTCTACCCGTCGGGTTGGGTTTGGCTTCGTCAGCTGTTCTGGGTCCTGCGGGGACGTCCCTTCCACCTCTCTTGCAATCACTGGTTCGACCCTTGGGGGCTTTACGTCGGCTGCTGTNATCTTTTGGGTGCTGTTGCTGGCTTTTACATGTCTAAGCGGTTTCTTCAAAAATTCCATTAAAGGGAGAACATATTAATTGAACTCGTGTGCAAACATTATTAGACTCTTAAAAATCTTAATTGACTTTCAAAAAGAACTACCTCTTCTTTGGATAAGATATCCGGAAAGATTTGTGATGATATGGTTGAAGCCACATTTAACTATTAGGTTTAAATCTTCCATCAAGGATAATAAACAGATGACAGTACTGGATATGTATTCTGTAATTGACCCCCAAGCTTCATGGCTAAGAAAGTGGGTACATGGGCAGTGGGGAAGAAGCAAAACGTTTTCTGCAATGAGAAGTAACTCAATGGTACTTTCCACTCTGTGTCATTTTGCATTAAACACTGGAAAATGTGACAGAAATTTCACAAGTAGACACTAGAGAGATAATTAGTTCTAGCCTGTATCTCATTTAAGATTGTCCATAGTATCAATGTAATCATGGCAGTCCTGGAATATTCTGATGGAAGGAAGCTCTTTCCTGTGAATGTCCTTCCAAAGAAGAGCTGGTGACCATGCAAGGAATAATTCAAACTCTTATCAGAGCAGTTAACTGCAATATATCTGAAATAATAAATATAGAAGTAAGTAGTCTGTTAAACAAGTTCTGTTCACATGATGAAATGAAAAGTTGGATTTTATGTGATGCTGGAGTTGTAGAGTTACTTCTTCAAGAAGTGAGCAATTTTGATAACCTCCCACAACAGAAAAAAGAATGAAGGAGATTTAGAAAAAATGATTCCATCAAGTTATATTAAGGCTGTCCTTGTTATTCTAGATACCATTTTAGCAACTCACATTGGACAAAAGTACATCTTACTAGGAAGGAAGAGGAAATCCAGTTCCAAATCTGGCTTGTCTGGGATTATTAGCAGCCCAGCACATGAAGTGATGAATTTGGTTTTACACATATTGAGAAGTAAACATGCCAGTTCAGATTTAAAAAGGATTTCAATCAGTGTCTGCTGCAACTTGCTTGCCTCACCGATAGGCATGCACATGTGTGCTAAACATCCTCTCATAGAAAGTGTGATTGAACACCTCAAGAATAAAAGTAAATCGGTTTCAACAGAAAAAATCGCACTTGGGATTGATCCAAGAACAAGTGAGTTACTTCATCTTAGCGTTCCACAGTCACTGCCTCTGCTGACTACACTGTTGCTGTCGTATAAAGGATTCTTTCTCTTGGAGAGTGAAGGAGTGTTACCTTTGGCACTAACACAGGTTCTGCCAGAGATGGCCAGAAAGGGCACGCTGAATGCCAAAATTCTTGCAAGTGTTTGCTGCTCACCACAAGGTATGTAATTATATCTGTCGTGAATTTGAGTTTTATCAATATTTATGAGCTGTCTTATGTGGTTGCTTCCTAAGGCAAGATTCCACTTTATTATAAACTGGAATAATGAATAGATGGGTAGAACAAAGTTTAGGCACAAACACTGCGGAGATTTGTTATCATCTCATTAGGTCATATAAAGATGCTAGGGAGGCGCTGTAATTAAAATAAAGTGTTCATAAATATCGTTACACTTATCACCGACCAGCTATCTTGGGGCCAAGATGGCTGGTCGGCAGAAACTAACATCGATAGTGTGTCATCCTGGGTTACTAATCACAGCTTTAAGTTCTTTACTACAAACACTTGTGCTATGACATTTACTAGGAAACATATCATCCACCATCTACCCTGGCCCATGTATGGAAGTCAAGTTGTATACATATTAGGAGTATGCAAAAGTTTTAGGGATGGTTTTTGTGGAGAGCCCCTTCAGCTCCCCGGAGCTATACCGAGCTGATGTGTATATATTAGACCGTGGCAATAGTCAATCGATGGAGTTCTTAACCTACTGGGAACCACGAGCCAGAACCTGGCCCCCCTCAGTGAAGCATGAGGTGCAATTGCCTATGGACACCCCCATGTAGTTGGGAGCTGTCTATGTCTGTCATCTACCTGGTCAGGCACCCAGAAAGGTAGGAATCCCAAAACAAACTACAGCTGGTTAAAAATTGCAAACCGAAAACCGAACAAGCAGGTAGAACTCCCCATCAGAAAACAAGCATGACATCACCACAGCTGCTGCACTGCTGTCTGCGCAGTTCCCCCCTCCTCGGGAGGGGGAAGGGGGAGCCCCAGACCTCCTGTGCCAGCTACCCAACCCCAGTTCTGAGGCTGTCATGTAGAGTGGTGGTCGATCGACTCTGGCTCCAATCCTTGAGCAGTGCTGTGCTTTGTGGTGTTGTGCTGCGGTGTGGTGGTGTGCGAGCCAGGAGTAATTCCAGATATACTGAGGCTGCATGTGCCTAGGGTCACATTCTGTAGGTACCCTGTAAGTACTGCCTTGGCAGTTTGGAGTTACCGTCCACAAACTGTTCGGGGACTCCCTCCACAGAGTTCTTTTCCTGCTCGGTGATTGCCTGCCCTTGGGGTCAACTGGGGTTTTTTCCTACCACTGTTTGGCCTTGGGTAGGAGGTAGCCTCGTCGCTGACTGGGGCGCAAGGTATTGTGCAGCTGTCTTATATTATGCATAGAGGCCGGTTCTATTCCTGCTGGAGGTGTACTTTTGCGGAGTGTTTCTCTTCTTGTGTTTCTTTGTTTTGTTTTGCCTGATGGGGGGCAGGGTCTGCCTGGTGTGGCTGTAGAACCACTTGTGTTATTTTGCTGGCCCTCCACTAGGTCCTCGTGATTGCACGTGTCACAGGGGTTAATCTTTTGTTTGTTTGGTAGTTCTGGGATAACCAGTTAACATTACCTTGTCTGGGCTTCTCTTAGCAGTCAGTCTGAGAGCCCTGGAAACCCACGTTAGGGCTCTTTGGTCCAATGGATGTGTCCTTCGAGTTCCATCTTGCTTCGTGCGAGTTTGAAGGTTGCTCTGTCCCCTTGTCTCAGGGTGACACTCACCGTCTTTGCCTCCATCATTCTGCCTGTTGGGTCAATGACACCTTTGACCCGGAGTCCTGCGAGTGGTGTTCCTTGCTTGTACTCCAGTTTACCCAATCCTCTGATACTGATATTCGGGAGCAAGCAGCTTCCGCATTGTATGCGAGGTTTAGGTTGCTACAATGAGCTAGGTTGGTTGCTTTCCGGATGCCCCGTGGCTGCCCTGCTTAAGTTATAGTGACCCGGACTTGGGAAAGTTTGTCTCCTTGACTTTAGTTTTGTCCATGCCACTTTGTCCTTTCCCTGTTGTGGTTCATCCTGCTCCCCTTCCCCTGCTCCCGACTCCCAAAATGTCTGCGGGTTTCGGAGTCGGGGCAGGGCTTTCTTGGTGGTGAGACACAGGAGGGCTTCGGGGACTGCCCCTTATGGATCGGCGGCAGAGGCCTTCGAGCCTGTTCCTCCTGCTGGGGCTTTCGAATCAGGCCAGCAGACGCCCCTTTTCCCTGCTTTTCTAGTGAACTCTTCCTTTCTCAAGAGGAAGAGGGTTTGGAGGATGGCTTTGTGCCGGGTCCTGACATGGAGGATCCCGGGGCTGGGGAGTGGTCTTGGGGGGGGGGCTTGGGCCCCATTTGACCCCGCTTGGGTGTTGGTACCCTTGGCGCGGGGCTTGTTGTTATAGGGGGAGGGGTTTCCCTATTCCCCCCCCCCCCTCCCTGTATGAGTTTGATATGGGTTTGGCTCCTCCTCGGATTCAGTTCTAGGTTCCCTTGGGTTCCTTGGTTCCCTCCTTCCGGAGGTTTTTGGCTTCCCGCATCCCGCCTTGGAAGGTGTGGGAGGTCTTTGCGGCTTACCTCTTGTGAGACCCGGATTACACCTTGATAATGGATCCTCCTCCTTTTTTTTAATTTGGCTCCTCTTTTCCTTACTGGGTGCATTACGGAGTGCTGAAGTCTTCCTGGCTGGCAGACTGCCTGTTGTGTGTTTTGTTGGGGGTGGGGGGTGGCATGTGTTCTTTCAGGCACGCATGCTTGAATGGCGAGAGTTGACTAAGATTGTTCAGGTTTACCTGAGGGGCGAGTTGAAGTGCCTCAATGCATGCTTGTTTTCCCCTGTGTTTCCTCATGATGTCGGCTAGGTGCAGCTTCATGTGCAGGTTCCCTCCCTTTTGGCGTCTCTGGTCGCTGAGGATTTGTGCACCCGTTGGCATTTGGCTTTGGTCTTGCGTTTCTTTCCCTGCTGGAGCTGTTTACGGACTGGTGCAAGGATGTGGAGGAGCTGGGGTCTGGGCCAGCGTCCGGTGCTCTTGCCTCGGCAGCTTGGGTGTCGGCTGCCTTGTTGAAGTTGTTTGCGCCGATTCTGAAGGAATCGGTGTCTTTTTTTTCTTTGCTTTTCGCCTCGCATGCCGACAGGCAGTGCTTGTCCACTCTTTGGAACCTGCTTGGGCCCTGGTTCTTAAATTTTCATCGTCTTTTTGTCCGTTGCTGTTTGCAGAGTCTGCGGCGGTGCATTTTCTGCAGGCAGCTTTGTCTAGTTGCCGGGGGATGTCGGACTTGTTGGTTCTCTGGGGGGGGGGGGGGGGGGCCCGTGAGGGTCCTGCTTGGAAGGGTCGTGCCAGGGCTCGGGATTCTTTTGATCGCTGTAAGCCAGTGGTGCTGGATTCGGGGCTGGCCCTTCTTGCGGAGCCGCCGGCATCTGGTTGGTGCAGTAATCGCTCTGAGCATCTGTCGGGCTCTCGTAAGGGTAGTGAGCCTTTTTGCAGTTGGCCAACGAGCC
>WNGS01130248.1:39225-71080 GCA_020271785.1 Procambarus virginalis
ACCCTGTCGCTTTCCCTCTGAAGATTTTGCTTGTGGTGTCATGTCCCCTCTGGATCTTTTGTCTCCAGAGGACATGTTGGACATGTCCAGCACTTTTGATGTTGGTCCTGTCCCTTTGTTCTTCTTCGTTCCTCAGCTTCCTTTTGTCCTACACATTGTGTGTTTTTTGTTTATGCCTTTTGGCTCTCCTATTGCCAGTTTTCGATTCTGGTTCTTGGGTTTCCCGCCTGTTGGCGTTTTTGGAGTCTCGCGGTGTCCCTTCTCTGGAGTCTGTCGGGGTCTTGGTTTCCACCCTCCTGGCGGCTCACTGGCGTTGAGGTGTTTTTCGATACGGCAGCCGTTCCCTTGTTCCTTGGCCTGCTCATGCGCCACCTGTGCCATCCTGGTCTTTGGGCAGTGCGCTCTTTTCTTTCTTCTCGGTTTCTGGTGGCCCTCCTGTTCTGGTTTTCTGCTCCTTTGGTAGGTTTGTTAGTCATCAGCCGTCTCCTTCTTGTCTGGCGAAGATTGAGGCTGCTGTTTCCGGAGGGGTCCTTGGGTTTTTTGATGCATGGTAGATTAGGCCGGGGTGCATTGTGTTTTGTGGCCTGTGGCGGTTCTCCGCCGTTTTTTGCGCGTCTCGGCTTCTGTGTCCGTGGACATGTTTTGGGTTGCTCTGCTTTCCCTTCTTCCCAGTCCGCAAGTGCGGGTTTCCCAGGTCGTCCGCAGGGTTCTTATGCTAGCCAGCCTGCGGTCTATCCCCATGCTCGTGATGTTCGTACATTCGCGGCTCTTGCCGCTGCTTTTGGCGACGTGGCCTGGTTTGACATTCAGGGTGCTGGGTTTTTGGTGGTCGGGCAGGGTCCTGGCTGCTCGTGGTCTTGTGCTCGTTCCTGGCCTAGTCGGGCCTGTGTCGCCTTTGGTCGGTGGTTGCAGCCAGTTGTCTCGATTTTGAGTTGCGGAGCGTGCGTCGACCGCTTCCTGGATGTGTCCCTCTACTTTCCTCTGTGGGTAGTTAGCTCCGGAGCCAACGGGGCTCCCCCCCAAAAACCACGTTGAATGTAATGAAACGCCATTTTCTGGGTGTAACCCGGAGGCTCCCCAGCATCCCTCCCTCCCTTCGGTTTTTGTGTTTTCTTGACAACCAGCCTCAGAACTGGGGTGTGGATTGCCAGCATGGGGGTCTGGTCCAAGTCCAAAAATCCTCTGTTCTAGCTTCACATGCCTCCTAGTCTATGGATTTCAAGTTGAAGTTGCCGACTACCAACAGTCGTGATCTATCTTTATCAGTTCTCGCTATAATCTCTCTCATTATTGTTATAAGACTCACGTTTATTATCCAGCTCCTTCTTTGACCATATGTTGCATGGTGTGGACTATATGCATTTATGATCGTTAGTTTATCATCCTGATTGCAGAGTTCTAGTGCTATTATGTCAACATTTCGTGGATTTGCAATTATTATTTCGTTTACATTTAAGTGTTCTTTCACCAGCACAGCAACGCCACCGCCTTTCCTAATTTTTCTGTCCTGTCTCCAACTGAGTAGCCCCTTGGGAATATGACCTCATTTAAAATATCATCTTCAAGTTTCGTCTCCATGAGTGCAACAATGTCTGGTGTCTGCAGCTGTATTATATCACTTAACTCCAGTATCTTTGACCTCACTTCATCTATGTATGCAATTTTAAGGAACATGTTCCCCCTCTCCTTATTCTTCACTCCCTCTTTCCCTAGGGATTTTGTTGGTTTGCCTTTTTGTACCATTTTACTGGTCTGCTTACCCCTATCACTTTGTAGAATTTTATTTTTTATTTTTTCTTCATTCCTGCTCTCATTTAAACGTTTTGCCTTGACGAGGTTCAGTTTCAGCTTCTCTCTCTCTTCTTTTGAAAGATCTCGTCTTAATGACCATATTTTCCCTACCTCATCACTTTGTAATTTTCTAGCATTCCTTAGTACTTCTTCCATCTGTTTGGCACCATTTAGGGTGATCCTCATAGGTTGATCTTTCCCTTTTATGTACTTTCCAATCTTCCTGTAGTTGCAGACATTCTCTGTGGTGGTTAGACCTTCCGTGAGGCCAACAATTTTATCTACTACTTTGTAACGGTGGCCAGCCTTTAACCTCACTTACTGGTTAAGTGCTGGTCGTTATTAAGTAAATATACAGAAACCAGAGTTCTGCTGTGTAACCTTCAGTTTATCTCCTCGAGATCTAAATGTTAAATCATTTAGATATCACGGCTCGAGGATACTGTATCCTCTATGCTACACTGCAAAACCTCTAAAATGCTGCCACCGCCTACTTATTACTAACTTTTTAACTTACTAACTATTACGACTTTTGTTAGGCCAAAGCTAGAATATGCAGCAGTTGTGTGGTGCCCATATCTTAAGAAGCACATCAACAAACTGGAAAAGGTGCAAAGACATGCTACTAAGTGGCTCCCAGAACTGAAGGGCAAGAGCTACGAGGAGAGGTTAGAGGCATTAAATATGCCAAAACTAGAAGACAGAAGAAAAAGAGGTGATATGATCACTACATACAAAATAGTAACAGGAATTGGTAAAATTGATAGGGAAGATTTCCTGAGACCTGGAACTTTAAGAACAAGAGGTCATAGATATAAACTAGCTAAACACAGATGCCAAAGAAATATAAGAAAATTCACTTTCGCAAACAGAGTGGTAGACGGTTGGAACAAGTTAGGGGAGAAGGTGGTGGAGGCCAAGACCGTCAGTAGTTTCAAAGCGTTATATGACAAAGAGTGCTGGGAAGACGGGACACCACGAGCGTAGCTCTCATCCTGTAACTACACTTAGGTAATTACACTTAGGTAATTACTACCCTCTGAGTAATTCCCTTAATTGAAGGTGAAGCAGGATACCGTCAATTTGGCATAAACTCTGAAAATGTATCCCCAGTTATTTGAAGAGGAGGGGAAAAAATTTACGTTAAGTGTGGTAATTACATCAAAAGTACAAAGGAATTATCTTAGTTATTAAATAAATGCTTGCAGGCTTGCAGAGGGAGCCCTAGTCTCATGCATGGGGTTTTAACCCTTAAACCGCACAAATCATATACAGTACAACCTCGATTCAACATACTATATGGGACCAACCCCAGTTCGTTGGAGCGTTGGATTCGTTGCAAGAGGTGACCTTCAGGAGGCGTTTGTGTCACTGTCTTTTTTTTCTTGTACACAATAAAAATGCATTATCATATTACATACTATACCTATATATTACTTCTCTACTAAAAAAATACTGTAATTCATAAATTTACCTTATTGTTGAAGTTATGTCCATCTTGAAGTTTTGTGAAGTTGTGAATGCTCTACAGTAAACACGTACTGCAGTGCATTATGCCGTTAGCACTGTGTTGATTAAAAGTAGTTCTGCTGTATGTTGAGTACTACAATACAGTTTATGAAAACTATTGTACACAAAAATTACTGCAACTTTAATTTTAACACTGAGTACACACTTAAATTTAACACTTGTTCTAACTGTTCATGCTGCACACGATGTTTTTAGATGTTTGCATCAGCTTTGCTGGTGCTCGCTGCTGCTGTGAGTTCAGCCGCTTCTGAGCTGGTGCTGGCTGCTGTTGTACCAGTGCTGGGTACAACTGTGCTTGTGCTGGGTACGGCTGTTGTACCAGTGCTGGGTACAACTGTGCTCGTGCTGGGTATGGCTGTTCTCGTGCTGGGTACGGCTGTTCTCTTGCTGGGTACGGCTGTTCTCGTGCTTGGTACAGCTGTTATCGTGCTGGGTACGGCTGTTGTACCAGTGCTGGGTACAACTGTGCTCGTGCTGGGTATGGCTGTTCTTGTGCTGGGTACGGCTGTTCTCATGCTGGGTACGGCTGTTCTCGTGCTTGGTTCGGCTGTTCTCGTGCTTGGTACGGCTGTTCTCTTGCTGGGTTCGGCTGTTCTCGTGCTTGGTACAGCTGTTCTCCTGCTGGGTACGGCTGTTCTCGTGCTGGGTATGGCTGTTCTCGTGTTGGGTACGGCTGTTCTCGTGCTGGTTGATTTTCTGCTACTAGTTCTTGCAAAATATTGCTTTGTTTTTGGCATTAATAAAGCACTATTAGTAAGCTCCTGAGACATTTTCTTTTATAACCAAAGAGCTGTAGTAAAAAAATGGTCAATTCCACAATTATTCTTCCATCGGCGGATAAATGCTGTACATCAATCGCAGACAAAGCTAAGGGCACTGGGTGCATACTGTACGAACGCAGGCTAAGTCTATACGCACACCCTTCAGTTGGCTGGTGTTTAAGCCTGATCCAGTAACATAAATTTCTCTTAAATATTCGATTTACATCAAATTATATATTTTTGTGTTATTTATTTAGTTTAGCAACATTATTATGATAATAAGAGCTATAAAAAATACTTATTTTGAAACTGATTTATTTATTTCATTATTTCGAAGCCATAGGTCACTGAACTGTGGGGACGAAATCGAACAAAACACCGCCTGGTGTTGTGTTCGATTTCCAGTAACATATATTTCTCTCAAATATTCAATTTACATCAAATTATATATTTTTGGGTTACATATTTAGTTTAGCAACATTATTTCGGTAATAAGAGCTATAAAAAATACTTACTTTGGAACTAATTTATTAATTTTATTATTTCGAAGCCGTAGATCGCTGAACTGTGGCGACGAAATCGAACACAACACAACAAGCATGGTGTATGGACAGGGATTAGACCCGTCTACTCGTGCTGGAGTTGTGCTGCCAATAATGTGAACAATTTCTCAAATAGGAGATATCTACCTTATTACAGTATATTTTGGTCTTATTTAGTTTGGTTTAATTAGGATAATAAAGAGTTATTAAAACACCGGTTTTAGAAATGATTTATTAATGTGAAACGTTCAAAGCCATGGGTCACTGAACTATGACAACACAGACGAAAGTGAGTGAAACCTCACTGTAAAGGGAAGTTTACTGTACAGTATTCCCTTATCTGTCCACCCTCACTCGTCTTGTTTCATCACAGAAAATGTATAAGAAGATTTCAACATATTAGCTAGCTATTCATGCTTCAGCCTTTAAATTAATTTACAAAGATACGTGTGCCACAAATCGGTGAACGAAAATCATTGAAACTCAGTCGTTCACTTCTGTGGGCCACTCTGGCTGGTGTTTGGTTAATTTGCGTTACTTCTTGTGGGCCATTCTGGCTGGTGTTTGGTTCATATGATTCACTTGTTGTGTGGTCCACTTGTGTGATCCAACTTGTCTTATGAAGGAATTATTAATTGTAATCTGTGATAGAATGAGACAGTTTTCCACTCCTCTGTGAACTGTCCCAACATCGTAAGCTTGTGGACCACTTGTGGTCCACTTGTGTGGTCCACTTGTGTGGTCCACTTGTGTGGTCCATTTGTGTGATCCATTTGTGTGATCTAACTTGTCATATGAAGGAATTATTAAATGTAATCTGTGATGGGATGGTAAAGTTTTCTACCACTGTGAACTCTGTCCCAACATCGTAAGCTTGTGGACCACTTGTGGACCACATGTGCGGTCCACTTGTGTGGTCCACTTGTGTGATCGAACTTGTCATATGAAGGAATTAATAATTGTAATCTGTGGTAGAATGTGAAATTTTTCCACCAGTCTGTGAACTCTGTCTCGATGTCGTAAGCAAATCCGAACATCCCCCGCTTCGGCGAACCATTGTTCGTCGAACCGGGTGAGTAAATCCGGCCTGAAAAGTGTGCGAACTAGCCAGAGATTCGTTGAATCGGGGTACGTTGAATCGAGGTTGTACTGTATATATGATATCAGTGACAAAACCGAAACTGCGCACATCATATATATATATGATTTCGTGTCTAGCACTATAATTTAAACGCCCCGCCTGGGATAGGGGCAGCTATAGTACAGCCACAACCGGTAGTTGCCAGATGCCACCTAGAAAAAAAATCTAGGCCAACATTTTTGGGTGTTAGAGCGTCAGTATTGAGCAAGCCACCAAGGCTGGCGCACGCAGCATGAGCTCACAGCACCGCTGTTCAGCTTGTGACCACAGCATCGCCTACAAATGCCATAATATATATGATACTGCTATTATTTAGCAGTGATAGTATTACTGAAGCCCCCTGACTTTGATAAAACTGACCAGGATTCTGATAAAAGCAGGATTGTGGTGATATTTAGCACTGTGCTCCATGGAGGTAGGAGTAAGGCTGTGGAAAAGAGGGTTGTGGCGTCGTCTTCTGACTGTGTGTGGCCACCATTTATTGACTGCACTCACCATACCAGCTTAGTGGTTCGCTATGGTGAACACAAATGTAGATACTTATATATAACGTGTGTATAGAGTGTGATAACAGCGAGAGGAGTAGGTTGGAAGCTGCCATTTTGGTGAGAAAGGAGCGTCATCTGCACGACTTGTCATGTTGTTTACTGATGGCCACTATGGTCTTTGGGCACCATACTAGTTTATTTGTACAGGTATGGTGAATAAAACAGGTAGATACTTATATATAATGTGTGTATATAGCATAATAACACCACAAACAATATTGTTGGAGGAGAAATATTAGTGCGTCTGGCCTTGAGGGCGGCCGCCGATCAGCTGACTGTGAGTAGCTACGTCTTTGTGCCTTTACTCACCATACAAGCTTAGATGTACAGTTATAATGAACAAAACATCTAAATACGTATATATAGCATCTGTGTATAGTGAATATATGCAAAAACAGTATTGTGGGAGGAGAATGAGGGCGAGTGAGGTGGTGTTGAGGGAGGGAGTGGCTCGCTGGTATGTGGCGGTCACTCCTCGTTGCTTTTTGACTCAAAAGACCAACTTAGTAGTTCGTTATGGTGAACAAAACATGTAGATACTTATATATAACATGTGTATATAGTGTAACAACAGCAAAACTATTTGTTTATTGTTTTATGAACATAATAATTGAATCACCAATATGCACACCATAATTTTGAGTACAGCGATGGTTCACACATTTTATTATATAAATATACCACAATTCACTGTATGGAATAATATTACTGCAAAAAACTAAGAAAAAATCAATCAGAGACATTGAAATAATTAGGTAATAATATATTTGTTGCAACTGCCATCTGACAGCTCGGGCGGAGTAGACCTCGTCTGGCGAAGGCTCTGCCAACGCCCCTTTTCTGTGGGGAGCCTCTACGGCTCCCTGGAGCTTATCGGGTTAATGTATGTTACATTAGACCAGGACATTAGCTAAGGAGTTCAGACCTACCAGGGACCAGCGCCAGAACCTGGCCCCTTCAGAGAGGTTTCAGGGAGCAATGGCCCTGGAAAATCCCTTTGTGGTTGGGGTTTTCCTTATCTGCCATCGACCGGGGTTGGGCACCCAGAAAGGTAGGCATAACAAAACAAACCCCACATGGTAAGAAACTATAACAAAAACCGAACAGAGAGGTAGAAACTCCCTACAATCACAAGGAAAACAAGCAAACATCACACTTTACTGCCGCGCCGATCGTCCGCGAAGCCCTCCCCGCCCCGAGAGGGGGAGGGGGGAGCCCCGGACCTACCGCGCCGGCTGCCAAGCTTCAGTTCGTTCGCTAATGTCAACCGGGATAGACGCTTCTCTGGCCTCAGTTTCCTAGGCGGTGTTTGCCTTGTGTGGCGTTCACTGCCGTGTGTTGTGTTGTGCGGTGGCCAGGAGTACCTCATCAGTGCCGGGGCTGCATATGCTTAGTGGTTGACTTCCCTAAGCGCCCTGTGAGTACTGCCCGTGCGTAACAGGGTTATCTTCCCTGGGTGTTCGGGAACCATTCCCCTAGAGGTTCTTGCTGCTCGGCATTTGCCTCGCCCTTGGGGCCAGCTGGGGCTTGGGGCTCTTGTTTGGCCCTGGGTAGGGATTGTTATTGTGCTGGTTAGGGCGTCAAGGTGTTGCGCAGCCTGCCACCTAAGCGGCGGCCAGTTCCTGTTGCCTCTGGGGACGGTGTACTTTTGCGGGGTTTTTCTTTTGTTTTTCTTTTCTTGCCTGGTGGGGATCTGCATAGTGTGCCTATAGTTCCACTGGTAGTGTTTGGTGGCCCTCTGCTAGGCCCCTGTGATTGTACACGTCACAGGGGTTTTCAGTGCTATACTCTACCCTCTTGTTATGTTTGGGTTTCTTAACCGGTTAGCAACACCTTGCCCGGGCTTCCCGTAGTTGTTAACCTACGGGCCCTGGAAACCCCTGTCTGGGCTCGGGGGACCATTGAATGTGTCTTCCGGGTTCCTACCCGTCTTGTACGGGATTGTTGGTTGCTGTGCCCTTGTCTCCGGGTGACAGTCGCCATTTTACCTCCGTCATGCTGCCTGTTGGGTCCCTGACACCTTGACCCGGAGTCTTGCGAGAAGTTCTCTGCTTGTTCTCCAGTACTCTTCTGATGTTATTACTGTTCAGAGTACAGGCGGCATCCGTGTTGCAAGCTAGGTTAGGTTGCTGCAACATGCTAGGTTGGTTTCCCACTCGGATGCCCCGAGGCCGCCCCGTTTTGGTTCGGTGCTGTTCGCCCCTTTCCCTCCCTGTTCCCGGCTCCGGACTGTCTGAGAGTTTCGGGGTCGGGGCGGGGTTTCGTTGGAGCAGAGACTCGGGCGGTTTTCGGGGGCTGCCCCGTTCGGGTTGGGGGACGGAGGTTTTAGAGCCTGTTCCTCCTGCCAAGGCTTCTGGGGCTTACCAGCGGCCCTTTTTCTTGCTGCCTTTCCCATGGACTCTTGCTTTTCTTTAGGGCGGAGGGCTTGGAGGTCGGCTCTGCCCCGGGGCTTCTTTTGTTGGTTCCCAGGGCTGTGGGGGATGCCTGCTCGCAGTTCTGTAGCGGTTTGCCCCTGCCTGGGGTTTTTCTGCTGTTGGGCGGTGTTTTTCGCCCATCCAGTCTGCTTGCTTCCCACATTTGCTGGCGTGTTTTTGTATATTTAGCGTCAGGCACAGCCCCTGCTGGCGGCCATTTTCGTCTGCCGGCTTCCCGGCGTGGCCACCAGGGCGGCGTTGTGGTTTGTTTACATACGCCTGGGTGTGCGAGCGAGCGTCTCGGGTGAGTTTTCGCCTTTTTTTATTCTCCTCTTGTCGTTTCTTTGTTTTTCTGGTGTTTTCTGCCATTGCTTGTTCCTCTGGGAACGTTTGGGTGTTGATTTTACACGGGTTTTTCCTTTTTGTCTGTTTTGGGTCTGGGCCTTTGGGTTTGGGCTCAGTGTCCCTGGCTGGTATGCTTGCTCCCACACCTTGTTCCTCGGTTTTCGGTCTGTTATGACCGTTTTCCCAGGGGATTCTGTCAGGGGGCTGTGCTTTGCCTTTGTGGTGTTCTCCGCTTGCGAAATGTGGTGGTTTGGGCTCCCCCTGGTTCGATTCTGGGTTCCTTTGGGTTCTTTGGTTTCGTTCCAGAGGTTTCTTCCTCTTGGGCCCCCTTTTGTGGGTTCAGGGGACTGTTTCCTCGTGTGACCCGGTTCTGCCTTCTGGGGTACCGGGTCTTCCTGGCTTGCAGACTGTTCTTTTTGGGTCTTGGCACATGTTGTGGTCGTGCTGGGACTTTGAGGTTTTGCTGTCGAGGTGGGCCTTTTGATGCAGTTGTGCCTGCTTTGCCTGGCCGGCGTGGTGCTCTCTGCCCACTAGTTGGCGACTTGTATCATTTTCTTTTACAATGTATGTCCTCACCTAGTTGGGCTTGCGGGGGTTTGAGTCCTGGCTCTTTGGTCCTGCCTCTCACCCGTCACAGGTGTACAGGTTCCTGAGCCTATTGGGCTCGGTCATGTCTACACTCGAACCTGTGTATGGTGTCAGCCTCCACCTCATTCCTTCCTAGTGCTTGCCATTTGTCAACCACTATGATACTGAGCAAGTTCTTTCTGCTATCTCTGTGGCTCTTTTGGGCACTCAGTTTCCACCTGTCTTTATCAACCCTGTCAATTCCTTTGGGAATCTTGAATGTGGTGATCGGGTCCCCCCTCACTCTTGTGTCTTCCAGCGGAGTGAGGTTTAATTCCCGTAGTCTATCCGCATGTTTTGTGTGTGTGTACGCATGTACATGTGTCCACTGTGTGTGTGCACATGTGTTTACACGTGTCCTATCTTGTGTGTATGTGTGTGTAATTTTTCTTTCGGCCTCTGGTGGTGGCATTGGACGGCTTCTCCCCCTTTTCGGGGGGTTCAGCGCTGGCGGGGTGGGCTTTCACCCCTGCGCTTCGTCCTGTCATCTTAGTTGGCGCTTTGGACGTGGTCGTTCCACCCCTTCCTTCTGGGGTTACCGTCTGCTCTTTGCAGTCATGAGCTTTCCCATATGCAGTTCTTCTGGACTTCCTCAGTCTGCGCCCTGGATCCTATGCCCTCCTCGGAAGTCTGTTGTCTCCTGTCCGGTTTCTGTTGGGGCCGGGTGTCTGTTGGTGGTCCTGGACCTCCAGGTCACTTCTTGGCACGTTCCTCTCCAGTTTCTGGGACTGGCACAGCTGGTGGTGGGGCTTCAGGTTTGCTGTTTTTGTTTCCTTCTCTATTTTGTGATGGCACTTGGTATCATTTTTGCATCTTTACTGGATCTTAGTGCCCGGTCTGCGTCTGAGATTCGGTGTCTGGCCTACCTCGACAACTGGCTGGTGTGGGCTCCCAGTCAGTCCGCTTGTCTGCTTGCCAGGGGGGGGGCTTTCCAGATCGCCGGGTTTGGTTTCCTGGTGATCTGGAGGTTTTTCCATCTGTTCCGTCTCGGGTTCGGACCTGGGCCTTGTTTAGGGCTATTGGGCCACTCATTGTCTTTCTCTCCAGAAGTGTTACTGCGGCTGTGGTCCCGCCTTCAGCTGTACATGAGGGGGTCCCGGGTTACTCTGCAGTTGCTTGGGCGTTTGTGCGGGGTCTGGACTTCGACGTGCTGGTCTGCACGCGGAGTCGGGTTTGGCTTCGGTGTCTGTTTGGTTACTTCGGAGGCTCCCCTTCCGCCTCTTGCATTCGTAGGGTTCCTCCGGGGATCTTGTGTTGGTGCTGCATCACCAGCTTCCTCTTTGGGGTTTTCGGGTTCCGTGCCTTTGCACCTCCCCGAGCCTTCGCTCGATGTGTTCACGGACGGGTCATCTCTCGCTGGGGCTTTGTGACCAATGCTCACCAGGTCGGCCGAGGTTGGTGGTGTCTGTCCGTCCGTCGGGCTCACAGCACGGTTTGGGTGTTCGTGGCTGTCTGATTTGCGCTTCAGAGGGTTTGGGTCCCTCGGTGCTCTACCGTTCAGCTCTGTTCGGACTGTTCTCTGGCGGTTCTTGCCGGACCCACAAGGGTTTGGCTATCGTGAGGGTCATGTCTGGGTGTGTCCTCTGTTCTGGTGGACAGTTGTCTCGTTTTGTTGNCCTGGGTTCCAGTTGTGGGGAGGCCCCGAGGTTTCCCCTGTGTCATGGGGTGGGCCGCCTTCTTCGCCTCTTCCTTGCTCTCCTGCAGGTCCGGCTCTGGCTTATTCACCTGGCGGTGCTCCCAGGTTCTTCTGGGCTCGGTTGATCGTGTCACTTCGAGCCACCGTTTGCCAGGTGAGTTTCTGCGGTCTGGCGTCTTTTGGCAGGGCGCTGGATGTGGTGTTATATGCCTGTCTTTCTTTAGGTCTCTTTTTGTACGACTGAGACCGTTCGCACACCAGTGTCGTCCCCTTTTTTCACCCCTTCCTGTCCCACTCTTGTGCATGTCCATCCCATGCTAGGGTCATTCAGGGGTCCCACCTTTGTTAGTGTTATGGGTGTGGGGTTTTGTGGTGTTGGTTCTGTACTCGCCTGGTAGGCTTCTGGCTGTGCTTGCAAGGTTTATGCGCTCTGGCTTTTGGGTCCCGCCTATCTGGTAGAACTTGCGGGATAGTACCAGTGGGAGTGCAGTGGTGCCATAGGCACACTCGGGGAACACTGTATATCCATCAGAGGTCTGCAGTTGTTACACGACCTCCTTGCGAGCATACGCCTTCTCGCTAGTACCTTATCTTGAGGTTAACTTGGTGCTTCCGGGGCTTAGCGTCCCCGCGGCCGGTCATCGACCAGGCCTCCTGGACTGGTCATGCTGGCTGTTGGACATGGCTGCTTGCTGCCCGACGTATGAGTCACAGCCTGGTTGATCGGGTATCCTTGGAGGTGCTGATCCGGTTCTCTCTTGCACCAACCCGTCACCGCATCTTTATTACGTCAATATTGACTTCTTCGTTCCGTGCATAGGTGCCATACTAAACATAATGGTTTCCCTTAAAAAACTTCGTGGAAAACACCGACCTTACCTGACCTACTTAGTAGGTTACAATAAGCATCTTATGGTTTCGTAATTACAATTGTTACTTAACCTATTATCGGTATGCCACTGAACTCTGTGAGGGGATTGCAAGTTATGCCCCTATGGTACGGTCTGTGGACTTTCGGGGCACACTAGCTTGCCTTCGACTTAGTTATGGCCCATCCTGGTTGTGGGGAGTCTGTGGGCCTGCAGGCCGCCCCATGCGTCTTCCTGGTGGGCCTCCCTTTGGCCGGTCTAGCCTGGCCTCGGGCCGGGCTTGGGGTGTACATGAGCTCCCGGTTCCCCATCCAGCCGGTTTGGAGCGGGGTTTCTCCGCCGTCGGTCGCCTGGTAGGCGGGTTCCTGGGCCTGCTGGGTTCTGTCGTGTCTCAGTGGGCCCTGTCTGGGGTCTATCTGCTCCGTTCTCTGCCTTTGCCGGAGCGAGTTGCTCTTTACCTGTGGCATGTTGCGGTGGTGTATACTCCCCTAGTTGTGCTTGCGGGGGTTGAGCTCTGGCTCTTTGGTCCCGCCTCTCAAACGTCAATCTTATAACAGGTGTACGGTTTCCTGAGCCTATTGGGCTCTTATCGTATCTACACTTGAAACTGTGTTTGGAGTCAGCCTCCACCACATCGCTTCCTAATGCATTCCATTTGTCAACCACTCTGACACTAAAGTTCTTTCTACTGTCTCTGTGGCTCATTTGGGCATTCGGTTTCCACCTGCGTCCCCTAGGGCGTGTGCCCCTTGTGTTAAACAGCCTGTCTTTATCCACCAGGTTGTATGTTGCTACTACTGCGCGTGTGCATTAGTACCGTGTTTCGCAGTGGCGTGTCCTTACTCCTGGGGTTTTTTATGCTTCTGCTCTTTCGTCCTGCCTCACCCCAGTCGTTTTCCTGGCATCTCCTTTGGTCAGTTTTGCCTGCACTTGCTGCTATGTTGGGGGACGTGGTCGGTTTCCACCACTTCATTGTTTTGTGTTCCCTTGTTTTCCTCCTCTGCCACAGGGGTGTTCTGCGTGTGTTCCTTGGCTTCTTGGGCTTTTTTCGGCCTGTGTCCTGTGGTGTGCTTCTTTGTCTCGGTCTGTTGCTGTTGCTCGTACCTCTTGGTTCGGGTAGGGTTCTGGCGGCAACCCTTCCGCCTTCTTTGGTTTCCTTGCTTGCCCTGCCACTTGGTTTTTTGGGGTCTTGCGATGTCTCGCGTCGGACCCGTCATTTGTTCTCCTGGCGGGTTTGCTTGCTTTGGGATTTGTCTGTTCGGCAGACGTTCCATCTCCTTGTACCACCTGAGTTCGGTGGTCGCGCCCGAGATCTTCTTGCGGCTCCGCCTTTTCCTGGGCTCGGAGGGGCCTTGTCGGGGCTGCTTCCGTCTGCCTCGTGGTCTCGCCTCCGGCTGGTGGTCGGTGTCCCACCTGCGTGTTTCTCTTGGCGGCAGTATGGGGTGTTTTGGCGGTCCTTCCTTTTCCTGTACCTTCTTAGGTGGTTCCTCTTGTTAGCGTCGGCCTGGTTTTTGGTGGGGGTGGGGGCCGTCGTCGTGCCACATACTGTCGCCTCTCTCTTTTTGTGCGGCGCTGGCGGAGTCGCTTTGGCTTGCTTTCGGTCTTGCTTCTACACCGCTTAGTAAGCTGTCTTGTGCTTCGTTTCCCCTCCGGCCTGTTCGTGCGCCGCTTGCACCATCCTGGTTTCTGGTCAGCGTGCTCTGTCTTCTCCTCGGTTGGTAGTGCCTCTTCGGTTCCGGTTTGTTTTTCGTCGGCTCTTTTCCTTTTGGGCATTTGCCTCTGGGGGTCGGGTCGCTGTGTTTTCCTGCTCCTTTGGTTTTAGCGTTTTGGTTGTTTGGGTGGTGTCCGCCTCCCGGTTCCGTCCCTTTGATCTTCCTCTGTGGGTAGTTAGCTCCGGGGAGCCGACGGGGCTCCCCCCAGAAAACCAGCGTTGAATGTAATGAAACGCCATTTTCTGGGTGAGTCCCGGAGGCTCCCCGGCAACCCTCCCTCCCTCCGGTCGGCGGTTTTTCGCGTGTCTTGACATCCAGCCTCAGAACTGATGGGTGGATAGCCGGCGTGGGAGGTCTGGGGCTCCACCTTCCCCCTCCCGGGGAGGGGGGAGCTGCGCAGACAGCGGCGCGGTGACGTGTGACGTCACACTAGTTTGCTTGTTTTTCTGTTTGGGAGTTCTATCCACTAGTTCGGATTTTGGTAGCAATTTTAACCAGAATAGGGGTTTGTTTTGGGGCGCTTACCTTTCTGGGTGCCTGTCCCGGTCGATGGCAGACATAGAATGCTTCCAACCACACGGGGGCTTCTATAGGCCATTGCTCCCCGTGCCTCTCTGAGGGGGCCCGGTTCTGGCCGTGGTCTCCGGTAGGCCTAAGAACTCCATACACATGACTGATGCCAAAGTCTGAAATTAGCATATCAGCCTGGGATAGCTCCGGGGAGCCTCCGGGACTCACCCAGAAAATGGCGTTTCATTACATTCAACGCTGTTTTTTTCCACTTCGTCTCTAGACACCTCTATGTGCTTTATGTTGTTCTGTGGAATTATTATTGTGTCTGGTTCCCTGAAGATTTCATTTTATACAAACACACTTTGTAACTTTTTGTTTAATGTTTCACACATTTCCTTTTAATTTTCTGTGAATCTGTTTCCCATTTTCAACCTCTGAATATTATCCTTTACCTGCAATTTGTTGTTTATGAATTTATAGAACAGACCTGGTCTGTTTTACATTTGTCTGCAATCCCTTTTTCAAAATTTCTTTCTGCCTCTCTCCTCACTGCCGTGTAGTTGTTTCTCACATCTTTGTATCGCTGGTATGTTTGGGGGTTTGGCCTCTTGCTATATTGATTTGATTTTTGTGTCTTTTGGTCTCTGGTCCTCTCGCAATTTCTGTTGAACCAAGACTTTCCTAGTTCTGCATCTCTGCTTTGGTATAAATTTTGTTGTGCCGTTATCATATATTTCACAAACTTGACATACATCTCATTTACTTCATGTCCTAACAGTAAGTCTTTCCTGTCAAATTCCTTAAAGAAATGTCAGAGTTCCCATAATGACCTCTCCTGAAATCAGGTTTTTCAACGTTTCAACCTCATTTTCTGGGGGAAGCACCGTCGACTCCCCGGAGCTATACAGGCTGATATGCTAATGTCAGACTTTGGCATCAGTCTATGTGTATGGAGTTCTGTGGGCCTACCGGGGAGCACAAGCCAGAACCTGGCCCCCCTCAGAGTGGTAAGGGGAGCAATGGCCTACAGAAACCCCCTTGTGGTTAGAAGCATTCTATGTCTGCCATCGACCGGATTGGGTACCCGTAAAGGTAAGCGTCGCAAAACAAACCCCTATTCTGGTTAAAATTGCTACCTAATGTCAAACTAGTGGATAGAACTCTCCAAAAAGATACGCGCAAACTAGCATGACCTCACACGTCACTGCGCCGCTGTCTGCGCAGCTCCCTCCTCCCCGGGAGGGGGGTAGGGCGAGCGCCGGCAATCCACACCCCAGTTCTTCGACTGATGCTAAAGGCACCGGTTGTGTGCTCCGGCTCCAGTGGTTGTTTCAGCACTGTACCTAGAGTGTGGTGTCTGTCTTCTAGGTGGTGCGTGAGCCGGGAGTGAGTCTCCAGTACTCAGGCTGCATGCGCCTAGGACTCCCTTCCCTAGGTGCCCTGTAAGTACTGCCCTTGGGGCTTGGGGTTACCTCCCACAAGTTCCTTGGGTCTTGCTTCTGCTAGGCCATTTACTGCTTGATTTTCTGTCGCCCTTTGTGTGATAGGGGGTTCTGTCTCCCTTGTTTGCCTTAGGGTAAGGGGCAGTTTGCACTGGTAGGGGCACAGGGTACTGCGCAGGTTGTTTTCGCCAATCACAGTGGCCGGATCTGTTCCGCCTGGGTACGCTGTACTCTTGCGGGTTTTCTTTTTCTTTTTGTTTGTCTACCTGGTGGGGGGGGGTCTGCCTTTGGTTTCTTCCCCCCTTTTGTGCTGAGTTCTCCTTCTTCGGGTGGTTCCGCCTGCTAGGTCCCCATGAGTGTACACGTCCCAGGGGTTCAGTTCTTAGAAAGTTGTTTGGTAGACATGGGTGCTGGTTAGCAGTACCCTGCCTGGGATTACCTGAGCGTGAGTCCTTTTATAGTAAACGCTCAGGACCCTGGGAAACCCCTAGGGGCAGCGTGGGCCCGATGGATGTGGGCCCCAGGGTCGCCCCCTCGCTTTGTGCGAGTTCGAGTGTTGCTTTGTCCCCTTGTCTCAGGTTGACTCAGTTTTGCCTCCATCTGCTGCCTGTGTGGTCGTTGATACCCTCGGCCCTGAGTCCTGCGAGTTTTGTTGCTTGTTTGTGACTCGATTACCCAGTCTTATGCTGACTATGTGGGTGCAGGCAGCACAGGCATTGCACTTTGGGTTTTGGTGGTAACGCGCTAGGTTGTTTGCTTCCTGGAAGCCCAGAGGCTGCCCCGTTTTGGTTGGTGGTCGTGTCGGATCCCTCCCCCCCTTCCTTCATGCATCCGGGTCCTTCCCGTCTGTGGGTTCGGGGTCAGGGTGGGGTTTCCATGGTTTTGAGACTTGGTTGGTCTTGGGGAATTTCCCTTCCGGGGTAGCAATGGGGGCATTCGAGCCTGTTCCTCCAACTGTATTGTAAGAGTCTGCCAGTGGGCTCCCTTTCTTTGTGCTTTTTCCGGCTGCCCAGGTTTTTTCTTGAGGCTGGGGTTTTTGGGGGACGGCTCTGCCCGGGGCCTACCGTGTGGGTTCCCGGGGCTTGGGAGGGGCTGACTTGGGGGGCCTCAGGCCCTGTTGGATCCCGCCGGGATTTTTCTTCCTTCTGGGCAGGGTTTACGGTTGCGCGGAGTGTGGTTTTCCTTACCCACTCTCCACACGAGTTGTTGGGCATCGGCCCCTTCCCGGGCTCGATTCCTTGTCCCTTAAGCCCGTTGGTTCCGTTCTGTTGGTGGGTGCTCTTCTCTGTTATTCCCCCCTTTTCTTGTTACGGGACTTCTCAGTCATGTTCCCCTGTTCTTGGGGTTATGCATGACTTTTGGTCTCGGGTGCAACTGGGCTTTTCTATGCCTTTGTCATTTGTACTTGCTTTTGTGTTCTCGAAGGTTTGGGATGGTTTTTGTTCCTTCCCGTATTATTGGAACGTCTGTCATCTTTCGGTGAGGCTTCCCTCCGGTCCTTTCTAGGGCTTGTTGGTCCTCTTGCGTGTTTTCCTCTTGGTTTTCGGCCCCATCTCGTTCTTTTGTTCGTGTATCTTCTCTCCGTGCTGTCTCGGCACTGCTCATTTTCCTTCCATACTCCTGGTCCGGGATGCCGGGTTGGGCTGTTTGTGGCCCGGTTGGGTTATTTGTCGCCCAGTTGAGCTCCTGGTAGCCCGGTTGGGTTCCAGTTCGGTTCGTTGTTTTCATTAACTGTCCCGGCTTTGTGTGTCGTTTCTTACTCCTTTTTGGATTCTGTTCCCAAACAGAAGCCAAATACAAATACAAACTGTTGGGCTACTTTAGTGTTTTGCGCATGCGCCATGGAAGTTTGTTTTTGTTCGAGCAGTGTGCACAAGTGCTGGTGTTCTCCATCCATTTTCTCTCAAGTGCTTTGCCTCTCGCTCTTCTCCTTCTCCAGTCCGTGCCCTGTTGTTCCTGAGGGTGTTCTGGAGTGCCGCTATGGGAAGGACGCCGGGTTTTCGCTGCATTTTGGGTGGGGGTTGCTTCCTTCGCCTCTCCCCTCCTCTTCTCCTGCATGAGCGGCTCTGGCCTGCTTCCGCTGGTGGTGTTCCCATTTTTCTGGGCTGCGAGTGCACGATAACCTCACCGCCTCCAGCAGCACCAATCTAGTAACGTTGTTGTGACCCTTCCATGCCTATGGTCTGCAGGTGAGTTTATGCGGTCTGGTGTCTCCTTCCTTCAGGCGCTGGTTCATTTTGGGGGTACGAATGGGAATACATACGTACATTGAAACATGGTACATACAAACAGGGGTGCCTGCAGCGGGCCTATTGGCCCATATGTGGCGGCTTTTGTTTCTTGCCTCCCGATTTGAACGTCAGAACACAGGTGGCTGCAGGAGGCCTCTTGGCCCATATGAGGCGGCTCCTGACTATGCCCGTCCAGTCTCTCTCCTATGTATGTCCACCCATGCTTATGTTCGGGGCCCAGACTCCACCGTGTTCTAGGGTACATAGGTGGGGGTGCCTGATATGTGATACATGTTCCTGTATCTAGGGGTGTTGAGTGGTGACGTTTTGCTGCGGTTGTGGTGATGCGGTTGCGTGTTGGGGTGTGGTTGTGGCGTTTTGTTCGGCCCTTCCATGCTTCTTCCTGGGGCCTGCTTTGTTTGGGTTCTTTGTTCCCATGATTTTCTGGGTCCCTCATTCCTTGCCGGTCTTGCTGTACCAGGCTTCACTTTTCCATGTACATTAGATTCTCTGTACTCCCCTTGTTGTCCTCACCTAGTTGTGCTTGTTGGGGGTTGAGCTTTGGCTCTTAGTCCCGCCTCTCGCCTGTTATTCGACTTCTGTACAGGTTCTTGAGCTTTCTAGGTTATCTTCTCTGCACTTGACGCTGGGTGTGGGGTTGGCTTCCGCTGCTTCCCTTCCTCATGCGTTCCTATTGTCTCCTACGGACACTGGTGTGCTTCTTTTTTCTACGGCTCATTTGGGCGTTCAGTTCAACATGTTTTCCCAGTTACGTGTGCCCCATGTTTTCCTTGGCTTGTATTTCTCTACCCTGTCGCTTTCCTCTGAAGATTTTGCTTGTGGTGTCATGTCCCCTCTGGATCTTTTGTCTCCAGAGGACATGTTGGGACATGTCCAGCGACTTTTGATGTTGGTCCGGTCCCTTTGTTCTTCTTCGTTCCTCAGCTTCCTTTTGTCCTACACATTGTGTGTTTTTGTTTATGCCTTTTGGCTCTCCTATTGCCAGGTTTCGATTCTGGTTCTTGGGTTTCCCGGCCTGTTGGCGTTTTTGGAGTCTCGCGGTGTCCCTTCTCTGGAGTCTGTCGGGGTCTTGGTTTCCACCCTCCTGGCGGCTCACTGGCGTTGAGGTGTTTTTCGATACGGCAGCCGTTCCCTTGTTCCTTGGCCTGCTCATGCGCCACCTGTGCCATCCTGGTCTTTGGGCAGTGCGCTCTTTTCTTTCTTCTCGGTTTCTGGTGGCCCCTCCTGTTCTGGTTTTCTGCTCCTTTGGTAGGTTTGTTAGTCATCAGCCGTCTCCTTCTTGTCTGGCGAAGATTGAGGCTGCTGTTTCCGGAGGGGTCCTTGGGTTTTTGATGCATGGTAGATTAGGCCGGGGGTGCATTGTGTTTTGTGGCCTGTGGCGGTTCTCCGCCGTTTTTTGCGCGTCTCGGCTTCTGTGTCCGTGGACATGTTTTGGGTTGCTCTGCTTTCCCTTCTTCCCAGTCCGCAAGTGCGGGTTTCCCAGGTCGTCCGCAGGGTTCTTATGGCTAGCCAGCCTGCGGGTCTATCCCCATGCTCGTGATGTTCGTACATTCGCGGCTCTTGCCGCTGCTTTTGGCGACGTGGCCTGGTTTGACATTCAGGGTGCTGGGTTTTTGGTGGTCGGGCAGGGTCCTGGCTGCTCGTGGTCTTGTGCTCGTTCCTGGGCCTAGTCGGGCCTGTGTCGCCTTTGGTCGGTGGTTGCAGCCAGTTGTCTCGATTTTGAGTTGCGGAGCGTGCGTCGACCGCTTCCTGGATGTGTCCCTCTACTTTCCTCTGTGGGTAGTTAGCTCCGGAGAGCCAACGGGGCTCCCCCCAAAAAACCAGCGTTGAATGTAATGAAACGCCATTTTCTGGGTGTAACCCGGAGGCTCCCCAGCATCCCTCCCTCCCTTCGGTTTTTGTGTTTTCTTGACAACCAGCCTCAGAACTGGGGTGTGGATTGCCAGCATGGGGGTCTGGTCCAAGTCCAAAAATCCTCTGTTCTAGCTTCACATGCCTCCTAGTCTATGGATTTCAAGTTGAAGTTGCCGACTACCAACAGTCGTGATCTATCTTTATCAGTTCTCGCTATAATCTCTCTCATTATTGTTATAAGACTCACGTTTATTATCCAGCTCCTTCTTTGACCATATGTTGCATGGTGTGGACTATATGCATTTATGATCGTTAGTTTATCATCCTGATTGCAGAGTTCTAGTGCTATTATGTCAACATTTCGTGGATTTGCAATTATTATTTCGTTTACATTTAAGTGTTCTTTCACCAGCACAGCAACGCCACCGCCTTTCCTAATTTTTCTGTCCCGTCTCCAAACTGAGTAGCCCCTTGGGAATATGACCTCATTTAAAATATCATCTTCAAGTTTCGTCTCCATGAGTGCAACAATGTCTGGTGTCTGCAGCTGTATTATATCACTTAACTCCAGTATCTTTGACCTCACTTCATCTATGTATGCAATTTTAAGGAACATGTTCCCCCTCTCCTTATTCTTCACTCCCTCTTTCCCTAGGGATTTTGTTGGTTTGCCTTTTTGTACCATTTTACTGGTCTGCTTACCCCTATCACTTTGTAGAATTTATTTTTTATTTTTTCTTCATTCCTGCTCTCATTTAAACGTTTTGCCTTGACGAGGTTCAGTTTCAGCTTCTCTCTCTCTTCTTTTGAAAGATCTCGTCTTAATGACCATATTTTCCCTACCTCATCACTTTGTAATTTTCTAGCATTCCTTAGTACTTCTTCCATCTGTTTGGCACCATTTAGGGTGATCCTCATAGGTTGATCTTTCCCTTTTATGTACTTTCCAATCTTCCTGTAGTTGCAGACATTCTCTGTGGTGGTTAGACCTTCCGTGAGGCCAACAATTTTATCTACTACTTTGTAACGGTGGCCAGCCTTAACCCTTAAACTGCGCATGGCGTATATATACGCCC
Organism: Procambarus virginalis; assembly: GCA_020271785.1. Lineage (NCBI taxonomy): Eukaryota > Metazoa > Arthropoda > Malacostraca > Decapoda > Cambaridae > Procambarus > Procambarus virginalis. The sequence continues at coordinate 60,279 of WNGS01130248.1, forward strand.
TGAGTAACATGTCCCACGGTGCGCATGGCGTATATATACGCCATAGGGTGCCACGCCCGATTCAAATGGCCCGCGGCTACACGGGGTTCACATTAGCTTCCTCTGGGCTCTTGTAAACAGACGCAATTTAAAAAAAAAATCGTGGGCAATATTCTCAGGTGTGAGAGGCACATTACTGTTGGAGCAACCAAGGCTGGCGCACGCAGCATGAGCGAGCAGCATTGCTGTTCAGCTTGTGACCACAGCATCGCCGAAAAATGTCAAAATAAATATATAATTGTTATTATTTAGCGATGACAATATTACAGATGACCCTGACTGTGATATAAATAACCAGGGTTGTGATAATAGCAGGATTGTTGTAATAATTAGCGCTGTAGGAGGAGTGATGCTGAGAGACGGAGGGAGACAGCATCGTTTACTGACTGTGTGGCCACCTGTTATTGTTTACATTCACCATACCAGCTCAGTGGTTCTCTATGGTGAACACAAATGTAGATACTTATATATAATGTGTGTATTAGTGTAATAACAGCAAAAGGGTTATGCTGGGAGGAGCCATCTGGGTGACGGAGGAGCCATTTGGGTGACGGAGGTGACGTCGTCTGCACGATTTGTCTAGCTGTTCAGAGAGTGGCCACTATGCTCTTTGGGCGCACTACAAGCTTAGGTGTACAGTTACGGTGCATAAAACATGTAGATATTTATATATAATATGTGTATATAGGGTAATAACACTGCAAACAGTATTGTTGGGGGAGAAAGTTTAGTGCGTGTGACCTTGAAAGAGTGAGGGAGCCGCCAGCCGCCAGCTGTGTATAGCGACGACTCTTAGTGCCTGAACTAACTATATCAGCTTAGCTGTACAGTTGTGGTGAACAAAATATATACATACTTATATATAACGTCTGTATATAGTGTAATAACACCACAAATGGTATTGTTGGGGGAGAAAGTTTAGTGCGTGTGTTGAGGGAGTGGCAGCGAGTGGCTGGCTGGTGTGTGGCGGTAACTCTTCGTTGCTTTTCGACTCTCAATACCAACTTAGTGGTTCGTTATGGTGACCAAAACATGCAGATACTTACATAAAACCTGTGTATAGAGTGTAATAGCAGTAAAACTGTTTGTTTATTGTTTTATAAACATAATAATAGAATCACAAATATGCACACATACTTTTGAGTATAGCGATTATTCACCACTTTTATTATATAAATATATTACAATACACACTATTGAATAATATTACTGCAAAAAAATAAAAAAAAATCAATCGGAGACATTGAAACAATTAGGTAATAATATCTTTGTGGCAACTCCCATCTGTCAGCGCGGGTGACGCTGACCGGCCCTGACGATCGCTCTGTCAACGCCCACTTTTTGCCAGACTTCCTCGGTCAATTGCGCCCAAAATATGTCACCTACGATTTTTTTGTTATTTTTCCTGTGCTCAGGGGACACAAATTAACATGTTTAGAAGACGAAAAAAAAATTGTGAATTTTTGTTTTCTTGCGCACAGGGGTGTAAATGTCCCCAGGACCCCTTAGCAGTGTAAGGGTTAACCTCACTTACTGGTTAAGTGCTGGTCGTTATTAAGTAAATATACAGAAACCAGAGTTCTGCTGTGTAACCTTCAGTTTATCTCCTCGAGATCTAAATGTTCAATCATTTAGATATCACGGCTCGAGGATACTGTATCCGCTATGCTACACTGCAAAACCTCTAAAATGCTGCCACCGCCTACTTATTACTAACTTTTTAACTTACTAACTATTACGACTTTTGTTAGGCCAAAGCTAGAATATGCAGCAGTTGTGTGGTGCCCATATCTTAAGAAGCACATCAACAAACTGGAAAAGGTGCAAAGACATGCTACTAAGTGGCTCCCAGAACTGAAGGGCAAGAGCTACGAGGAGAGGTTAGAGGCATTAAATATGCCAAAACTAGAAGACAGAAGAAAAAGAGGTGATATGATCACTACATACAAAATAGTAACAGGAATTGGTAAAATCAATAGGGAAGATTTCCTGAGACCTGGAACTTTAAGAACAAGAGGTCATAGATATAAACTAGCTAAACACAGATGCCAAAGAAATATAAGAAAATTCACTTTCGCAAACAGAGTGGTAGACGGTTGGAACAAGTTAGGGGAGAAGGTGGTGGAGGCCAACACCGTCAGTAGTTTCAAAGCGTTATATGACAAAGAGTGCTGGGAAGACGGGACACCACGAGTGTAGCTCTCATCCTGTAACTACACTTAGGTAATTACACTTAGGTAATTACTACCCTCTGAGTAATTCCCTTAATTGAAGGTGAAGCAGGATACCATCAATTAGGCATAAACTCTGAAAATGTATCCCCAGTTATTTGAAGAGGAGGGAAAAAATTTACGTTAAGTGTGGTAATTACATCAAAAGTACAAAGGGATTATCTTAGTTATTAAATAAATGCTTGCAGGCTTGCAGAGGGAGCCCTAGTCTCATGCATGGGGTTTTAACCCTTAAACCGCACAAATCATATATATATGATATCAGTGACAAAACCGAAACTGCGCACATCATATATATATATATGATTTCGTGTCTAGCACTATAATTTAAACGCCCCGCCTGGGATAGGGGCAGCTATAGTGCAGCCACAACCGGTAGTTGCCAGATGCCACCTAGAAAAAAAATCTAGGCCAACATTTTTGGGTGTTAGAGCGTCAGTATTGAGCAAGCCACCAAGGGTGGCGCACGCAGCATGAGCTCACAGCACCGCTGTTCAGCTTGTGACCACAGCATCGCCTACAAATGCCATAATATATATGATACTGCTATTATTTAGCAGTGATAGTATTACTGAAGCCCCCTGACTTTGATAAAACTGACCAGGATTCTGATAAAAGCAGGATTGTGGTGATATTTAGCACTGTGCTCCATGGAGGTAGGAGTAAGGCTGTGGAAGAGAGGGTTGTGGCGTCGTCTTCTGACTGTGTGTGGCCACCATTTATTGACTGCACTCACCATACCAGCTTAGTGGTTCGCTATGGTGAACACAAATGTAGATACTTATATATAACGTGTGTATAGGGTGTGATAACAGCGAGAGGAGTAGGTTGGAAGCTGCCATTTTGGTGAGAAAGGAGCGTCATCTGCACGACTTGTCATGTTGTTTACTGATGGCCACTATGGTCTTTGGGCACCATACTAGCTTATTTGTACAGGTATGGTGAATAAAACAGGTAGATACTTATATATAATGTGTGTATATAGCATAATAACACCACAAACAATATTGTTGGAGGAGAAATATTAGTGCGTCTGGCTTTGAGGGCGGCCGCCGATCAGCTGACTGTGAGTAGCTACGTCTTTGTGCCTTTACTCACCATACAAGCTTAGATGTACAGTTATGGTGAACAAAACATCTAAATACGTATATATAGCATCTGTGTATAGTGAATAAATGCAAAAACAGTATTGTGGGAGGAGAATGAGGGCGAGTGAGGTGGTGTTGAGGGAGGGAGTGGCTCGCTGGTATGTGGCGGTCACTCCTCGTTGCTTTTTGACTCAAAAGACCAACTTAGTAGTTCGTTATGGTGAACAAAACATGTAGATACTTATATATAACATGTGTATATAGTGTAACAACAGCAAAACTATTTGTTTATTGTATTATGAACATAATAATTGAATCACCAATATGCACACCATAATTTTGAGTACAGCGATGGTTCACACATTTTATTATATAAATATACCACAATTCACTGTATGGAATAATATTACTGCAAAAAACTAAGACAAAATCAATCAGAGACATTGAAATAATTAGGTAATAATATATTTGTTGCAACTGCCATCTGACAGCTCGGGCGGAGTAGATCTCGTCTGGCGAAGGCTCTGCCAACGCCCCTTTTCTGTGGGGAGCCCCTACGGCTCCCTGGAGCTTATCGGGTTAATGTATGTTATATTAGACCAGGACATTAGCTAAGGAGTTCAGACCTACCAGGGACCAGCGCCAGAACCTGGCCCCTTCAGAGAGGTTTCAGGGAGCAATGGCCCTGGAAAACCCCTTTGTGGTTGGGGTTTTCCTTATCTGCCATCGACCGGGGTTGGGCACCCAGAAAGGTAGGCATAACAAAACAAACCCCACATGGTAAGAAACTATAACAAAAACCGAACAGAGAGGTAGAAACTCCCTACAATCACAAGGAAAACAAACAAGCAAACATCACACTTTACTGCCGCGCCGATCGTCCGCGCAGCCCTCCCCGCCCGAGAGGGGGAGGGGGGAGCCCCGGACCTACCGCGCCGGCTGCCAAGCTTCAGTTCGTTCGCTAATGTCAACCGGGATAGACGCTTCTCTGGCCTCAGTTTCCTAGGCGGTGTTTGCCTTGTGTGGCGTTCACTGCCGTGTGTTGTGTTGTGCGGTGGCCAGGAGTACTCATCAGTGCCGGGGCTGCATGTGCTTAGTGGTTGACTTCCCTAAGCGCCCTGTGAGTACTGCCCGTGCGTAACAGGGTTATCTTCCCTGGGTGTTCGGGAACCATTCCCCTAGAGGTTCTTGCTGCTCGGCATTTGCCTCGCCCTTGGGGCCAGCTGGGGCTTGGGGCTCTTGTTTGGCCCTGGGTAGGGATTGTTATTGTGCTGGTTAGGGCGTCAAGGTGTTGCGCAGCCTGCCACCTAAGCGGCGGCCAGTTCCTGTTGCCTCTGGGGATGGTGTACTTTTGCGGTTTTTTCTTTTGTTTTTCTTTTCTTGCCTGGTGGGGATCTGCATAGTGTGGCTATAGTTCCACTGGTAGTGTTTGGTGGCCCTCTGCTAGGCCCCTGTGATTGTACACGTCACAGGGTTTTCAGTGCTATACTCTACCCTCTTGTTATGTTTGGGTTTCTTAACCGGTAGCAACACCTTGCCCGGGCTTCCCGTAGTTGTAACCTACGGGCCCTGGAAACCCCTGTCTGGGCTCGGGGGACCATTGATGTGTCTTCCGGGTTCCTACCCGTCTTGTACGGGATCGTTGGTTGCTGTGCCCTTGTCTCCGGGTGACAGTCGCCATTTTACCTCCGTCATGCTGCCTGTTGGGTCCCTGACACCTGACCCGGAGTCTTGCGAGAAGTTCTCTGCTTGTTCTCCAGTACTCTTCTGATGTTATTACTGTTCAGAGTACAGGCGGCATCCGTGTTGCAAGCTAGGTTAGGTTGCTGCAACATGCTAGGTTGGTTCCCACTCGATGCCCCGAGGCCGCCCCGTTTTGGTTCGGTGCTGTTCGCCCCCTTTCTCTCCTGCTCCCGGCTCCGGACTGTCTGAGAGTTTCGGGGTCGGGGCGGGGTTTCGTTGGAGCAGAGACTCGGGCGGTTTTCGGGGGCTGCCCCGTTCGGGTTGGGGACGACGGAGTTTTAGAGCCTGTCCTCCTGCCAAGGCTTCTGGGGCTTACCAGCGGCCCTTTTTCTTGCTTCTCCTTCCCATGGACTCTTGCTTTTCTTTAGGGCGGAGGGCTTGGAGGTCGGCTCTGCCCCGGGGCTTCTTTGTTGGTTCCGGGGCTGTGGGGGATGCCTGCTCGCAGTTCTGTAGCGGTTTGCCCCTGCCTGGGTTTTTTCTGCTGTTGGGCGGTGTTTTTCGCCCATCAGTCTGCTTGCTTCCACATTTTGCTGGCGTGTTTTTGTATATTTAGCGTCAGGCACAGCCCCTGCTGGCGGCCATTTTCGTCTGCCGGTTTCCCGGCGTGGCCACCAGGGCGGCGTTGTGGTTTTTTTTACATACGCCTGGTGTGCGAGCGAGCGTCTCGGGGTGAGTTTTCGCCTTTTTTTATTCTCCTCTTGTCGTTTCTTTGTTTTTCTGGTGTTTTCTGGCCGTTGCTTGTTCCTCTGGGAACGTCTGGGTGTTGATTTTACACGGGATTTTCCTTTTTGTCTGTTTGGGTCTGGGCCTTTGGGTTTGGCTCAGTGTCCCTGGCTGGTAAGCTTGCTCCCACACCTTGTTCCTCGGTTTTCGGTCTGTTATGACCGTTTTCCCAGGGGATTCTGTCAGGGGGCTGTGCTTTGCCTTTGTGGTGTTCTCCGCTTGCGAAATGTGGTGGTTTGGGCTCCCCCTGGTTCGATTCTGGGTTCCTTTGGGTTCTTTGGTTTCGTTCCTGAGGTTTCTTCCTCTTTGGCCCCCTTTTGTGGGTTCAGGGGACTGTTTCCTCGTGTGACCCGGTTCTGCCTTCTGGGGTACCGGGGTCTTCCTGGCTTGCAGACTGTTCTTTTGGGTCTTGGCACATGTTGTGGTCGTGCTGGGACTTTGAGGTTTTGCTGTCGAGGTGGGCCTTTTGATGCAGTTGTGCCTTCTTTGCCTGGCCGGCGTGGTGCTCTCTGCCCACTAGTTGGCGACTTGTTTCAATTTCTTTTACAATGTATGTCCTCACCTAGTTGGCTTGCGGGGGTTTGAGCCCTGGCTCTTTGGTCCCGCCTCTCACCCGTCACAGGTGTACAGGTTCCTGAGCCTATTGGGCTCGGTCATGTCTACACTCGAACCTGTGTATGTGTCAGCCTCTACCTCATTCCTTCCTAGTGCTTGCCATTTGCCAACCACTATGATACTGAGCAAGTTCTTTCTGCTATCTCTGTGGCTCTTTTGGGGCACCAGTTCCACCTGTCTTTATCAACCCTGTCAATTCCTTTGGGAATCTTGAATGTGGTGATCGGGTCCCCCCTCACTCTTGTGTCTTCCAGCGGAGTTAGGGTTAATTCCCTAGTCTATCCGCATGTTTTGGTGTACTCACCTAATTGTACTCACCTAATTGTGCTTGCGGGGGTTGAGCTTTGGCTCTTTGGTCCCGCCTCTCAACTGTCAATCAACAGGTGTACAGATTCCTGAGCCTACTGGGCTCTATCATATCTACACTTGAAACTGTGTATGGAGTCAGCCTCCACCACATCACTTCCTAGTGCATTCCATTTATTAACTACTCTGACACTGAAAAAATTCTTTCTAACGTCTCTGTGGCTCATCTGGGTACTAAGTTTCCACCTGTGTCCCCTTGTTCGTGTCCCACCCGTGGTGAAGAGTTTCTCTTTGTCCGCCCTGTCAATTCCCCTGAGAATTTTGTAGGTGTTATCATGTCTCCCCTTACTCTTCTGTTTTCCAGGGATGTGAGGTTCAGCTCCTTTAGCCTTTCCTCGTAGCTCAATCCTCTCAGTTCCGGGACGAGCCTGGTGGCATACCGCTGAATCTTCTCTAACTTTGTCTTGTGTTTAACTAGGTATGGACTCCAGGCTGGAGCTGCATACTCCAGGATTGGTCTTACATAAGTGGTATACAGGGTTCTGAAAGATTCCTTACACAAATTTCTAAAGGCAGTTCTTATGTTGGCCAGTCTAGCATATGCCGCTGATGATATTCTTTTGATGTGGGCTTCTGGGGACAGGTTCGGTGTGATATCAACCCCAGATCTTTCTCTCTATTTGACTCTTGTAGGATTTCCCCTCCCAAATGATACCTTGTGTTCAGCCTCCTGCTCCCTTCTCCTAATTTCATCACCTTACACTTTCCCGAGTTGAACTTTAGCAGCCATTTTCTAGACCATTCCTCCAGTTTATCCAGGTCATCCTGTAGTCTCTGTCTATCTTCATCCGTCTTGATTCTTCTCATAATTTTTGCATCATCAGCAAACATTGAGAGGAATGAGTCTATACCCTCCGGAAGATCGTTCACATATATTAGAAACAGGATGGGTCCAAGTACTGAGCCCTGTGGGACTCCGCTGGTGACATCTCGCCACTCTGATGTCTCCCCCCTCACCGTTACTCGCTGTTTCCTGTTGCTTAAGTACTCCCTTATCCACTGGAGCACCTTCCCTTTTACTCCTGCCTGTTGCTCCAACTTTTTTAACAGCCTTTTGTGCGGTACTGTGTCAAAGGCTTTTTGGCAATCCAGGAAAATGCAGTCGGCCCACCCTTCTCTTTCCTGCCTAATTTTGTTGCTTGGTCATAAAATTCTATTAAACCTGTGAGGCACGATTTACCATCCCTGAACCCATGTTGGTGGTGCGTTACAAAGTTATTTCCCTCTAGATGCTCTACGAGCCTTTTCCTCACGATCTTCTCCATTACCTTGCATGGTATACAAGTTAAGGAAACTGGCCTGTAATTCAGTGCCTCTTGCCTGTCACCCTTCTTGTATATTGGGACCACGTTAGCTGTCTTCCAACTTTCTGGTAAGTCTCCTGTTTCCAGTGACCTGTTATACACCATAGAGAGTGGCACACTTAGTGCTTCTGCACCTTCCTTTAGTATCCATGGTGAGATTCTGTCAGGCCCAACAGCCTTTGTCACATCCAGCTCCAGCAGACACCTTTTGACCTCATCACTGGTGAGGTCAAATTCCTCCAAGGTTGCTTGGTTTGCCACCTCCTCATTTAGTGCAGGGGCTTCTCCTTGTTCTATTGTGAAGACCTCCTGGAATCTCTTGTTGAGTTCTTCACACACCTCCTTGTCATTCTCTGTGTATCTGTTCTCCGCTTTTCGCAGCTTCATCACTTGTTCTTTCACTGCTGTTTTCCTCCTGATGTGGCTGTGGAGCAGCTTTGGTTGGGTCTTGGCTTTACTCGCGATGTCATTTTCAAACTGTCTCTCTGCTTCTCTCCTCACTCTGAGGTACTCATTTCTGGCCCTCTGGTATCTCCCCCTGCTCTCTGGTGTTCTGTTATTTCTGTAATTTCTCCATGTTCTTTTACTCAGTTGCTTCGCTACCCTGCATTCCTGGTTGAACCATGGGTTTTTCTGTTGTTTTTCGTTTTTCTCCTTTTGGACAGGGATAACCTGTCTGCAGCTTCCTGGCACTTCTGGGTGACAAAATCCATCATGACCTGCACATTCTTGTCTCTAAGTTCTGTTTCCCATGGTATTCCTCTGAGGAAGCTCCTCATCTCTTCATATTTTCCTCTTCGGTAATTCAGTCTTTTTCCCTCCACTCCCATCCTTGGATAGGTTATCCCTACCTCCACCAAGTACTCAAAGGTCAGTACACTGTGGTCACTCATTCCTATGGGGGCTTCCACTTTGACTTCCCTTATTTCTGACTCATTCAGGGTGAATATCAAGTCGAGTCTAGCTGGTTCATCATTGCCTCTCACTCTTGTGGGTTCCTTGACATGCTGGCTCAGAAAATTCCTTGTTGCCACTTCCAAGAGTTTAGCTCTCCACGTATCTGCACCACCATGTGGGTCCCCATTCTCCCAGTCTATCTTTCCATGGTTGAAATCGCCCATGATTAAGAGTCTGGAGCCATTCCTGCAGGCAACTGAAGCTGCTCTCTCTATTATATTAATGGTTGCCATGTTGTCCTATCAAACTCCTGTCTTGGTCTTCTGTCATTTAGGGGAGGGTTGTCATGACTGCCACTATTATCTTAGGTCCACCATTGTTATAGTTCCTGTTATGTAATCTCTGAATCCGTCACAGCCCGGAATTTCCATCTCATCAAAACTCCAGTCCTTCCTTATCAGCAGGGCCACTCCTCCACCTCCTCTCCCTTCCTCTCTTTCCTTACTATATAGTAGTCCTTTGGAAACACAGCATCTGTTATCACTCCTGACAATTTTGTTTCTGTTAGTCCTACTACATCAGGGTTTTCTTCTTGCACCCTTTCAGCCAGTTCACTTGCTTTATTGGTAATCCCATCAATTTTGAGTACATTACCTTGAAGCTCACTTTCTTGTATCCAGTTTCACCCTCACTCCCCACAAGTGTAGGAAGTTGTTTCTCTGGTCAATGTTACTTGGGTAGGCTCCTCCTCCTGTGAGGTAGTTTCCGGGGTTCAAGGGGAGGTGGAGTGGGGGATGGAGGGCTTAGGTCTTCCTCAGGCCTGCTTGGGGGGGGAGGGAAGTCCTGGGGTGAGGAGCAGGGGCTACTTGGGGTAAGGGGAGGGAGGACTTGGGTTTCCTGATGGGCATTGTGCATGGGCAAGGGAGGGTTGGTGCTGGGGGAGGGGGCCCTATTGGGTGGTGTGCTGGGGTGTTTGCATTCCCCCCTTGGGTTCTGGGTGTGTCTGGACTGGGGCTCCCCACTCCCCTCTGGGATTGCTGGGTTGGAGGCTGAGGTTCCCTGGCTCCCTTCCCTCTCCTTGCGCCTTTTCCTTGCATCTGCTGCCCTTACTATCTCGTCTCTGGTCATGTCTCTCTGAACATATACCTCTTTGTAGTTCCTTGCATACCTCAGTTTGCTCTTCTTTACTAGGATGTCTTCTTTGATGTCCTCGCTCTTGAATACTACCTTGATCAATCTCTTTTTGTCTCTGTTGTACTGGCCAATCCGGAAAAACTGTTCTATTCTCGTGTCAGCCCCTTCCATTCCTATCTCCTTTAATATCCCTGCCACTTCAGCTTTGTCTTTAGCCCTCGATTCTCCCTTGTGGAGCCCTCTTGTTCCTTCACACCTACCACTACTACAGCTCTTTTCCTTCCATTAGCTGGCTCGTGCTCTAGCTGCCTCCTGTGAGGTTACTGCTTTCATTACAACTTCCTTGACTGTGGACATTGCTCCTGGGCTCTTCATCTTTCAGCAAAGGTTGGGCCAATTGTTGCGGTCCCTGCCATTGCTACATCTCCTGGTACCTGGGGGTTGGTCCCCTGGGCCAGAGTCTGAGGAGGGCCTTTTTTAGGCTTTTTATCTCCTCTTGCGCTGCACTTAGTTCTGTCTGCAGCTTATATATAGTTCTCTCAGTCCTTCAATTCCCACTGACTTCCTTCTCATGCCTTAACATCATCTCCATGAATGACTCGTCCAGTCCCTCTCCTCCAGCTTCGTTCTGTTGTCTTACCACCCGCTTGCCCTGTGTGTGT